>JANKOE010000002.1:10606530-10632120 GCA_026284465.1 Erythroxylum citrifolium | reverse complement strand
ATTGGAATTCTCACAAAATTTGAGATGAACCTGTTGAAAGACAAGCGTGAGAAGAATAAAGGACTAGTGCTTCAAGCCAAGGTTGCTAAACCTGTGCATGATTGAAGAGATGATTATGATGAAAATGATGATTTGGTGTTGCTAACAAGAAATTTCAACAAGTGGTTGAAGAAGGCGAAGAAAGGTAGACTTGAGTTCAAGTAAAATAGTGGGAGTTCATCTAATTATAATTTCAAATAGCAAGCAAAAACTTAAAAGGGTGAAAAGAAGGCAAAGAAGATACAATGTCATGAGTATCAAGGTTTTAGGCATATGTAAGCAGAGTGTGCTAACACTCTTAAAAAGAGAAAAATAAAGTCTTACACCAAAAATTGGAGTGAAATTGAATATGAAAGTTAGTATAGAAGTGAAGAAGAAATTGTGAGTCTTCATGTTGCGTTGATTGCTTTATATAAAAAAAGTCCAGTTGCTTGTTTAGTAGCAACCAGTGAAAAAGTTAAAGGTGAAGATTCAGATTTAGATTCAAATGTTTGAAATTCTAATTTTGATAACGACAACAACGATAGTGATTTAAAATTAAAAAAGGAAGATATTTGCAAGGCTTATAAACTAATGTATAACAATTGGGAGCAGACGTGTAAACAAAATGAGAAGTTAAAAAGGGATAATGTCACAGTGAAAGATGTTATTCAAGATCTGGAGGTAAAGTTATTGTCAACAAAAGATGAACTTGATGAAACCAAGCTAAAGTTGATCAATACCAATAAAAGAATAATAATATTGAATGGCAGTACCGAGAAGCTACAAGAATTCTTGGAAATTGGAAAAAACAAATGGGATTTTCAAGGTGTTGGATATAAAGGTGAATGTTCTCAAGTAAATAATGAGCAAAATAGTAAAGTTAGATTTTTTAAAGAAGCAAAATCAAGTAAGCAAGGAGAATTTTCAAAAAGTAATAGAAAATTTATGCCTACATGTCACTTTTGTGGTGTAAAAGGTCACATAAGGCCAACTTGCTACAAGCTACTGCAAATGATATTCTATAATACTCAAAATAGAAAATTCGGACATTCATGGCAGAACCTTTAGCAGCAGAGGCTACTAAAGCATATTTGGGTTAGAAAGAACCAACTACAAGCACTTATGGCTCTTAAATCCAAGCACGCCGCTTATCATAATTGATGGTATTTTGACAGCGGGTGTTCGAGGTATATGCAGGTGAAAAAACTATTTGATGAATTATCAAAGTTGTATAGATAGTCATGTCACATTCGGTGATGGGAAGAAAGCAACAGTGATTGGTAAAGGAACTCTTTACGTGGATATATTGTCTCATTTTAAAAATGTACTTCACGTGGATGGTTTAAAAGTCAACTTGTTGAGTATTAGCCAACTTTGTGATAATGAGTTGTAAGTCAAGTTCACCAGTAATGAATGCAATGTGTTAAATCAACAAGGAGATTGTATATTAACTGGAAGAAGATCGGTGGATGATTGCTACATGTTACAGGTTATTACTTTTTTCAATTTAGCCATATATGATGATACAACAAAAGCATGGCCAAGCCAATTATGACCTCATAAACAAGTTGAGCAAATTTGAAGCGGTAAGAGGCTTGCCTATAATGAACAAAGATGATAAGACTATTTGTAGTGCTTGTCAAATGGAAAAACAGACGAGAGAACCACATAAAAAGGTGAGAAATGTTACAACTTCTTGCGTAGTGGAATTGATTCATATGGATTTAGTAGGCCCAACACAATATGCTAGTCTTAATGGAATGAGGTATAGGTTTTTTTGACATGTGTTGATGACTACTCAAGATATACTTGGGTAGCTTTCTTGAAAGAAAAATCGAATGCTTCTGGTGCGTTTAGAAACTTATGTATACGGATTACAAATCATAAAAACATGGAAGTTTAAAGGATCATATCTAATCATGGAAGGGAGTTTGAGAATGCAAGCTTTAACAACTTTTGTGATGGACATAAGATTATACAAGAGTTCTCGACACCTAAAACCCCACAATAAATTAGAGTTGCTCAAGATGTTTGGACTATCATGTGTGACAATAAGAGTGTTATAAACATCTCCTAAAACATTTAAGAACCAAACATATTGATTTGAAGTATCATTTCATTCGAGAGTTACTGGAGACTAAAGTTGCACTTCTTTCCTATATAACAACTAGGAAGCAACTGGCTGATATTTCTACCAAATCTCTTGACTCTATAAGGTTTGAACTTCTTCGTATGGCATTAGGACTCTGTGTTTTACAAACTTTGAAACTTATTGAAGAACCAAAAAAATAAGGGCAAGAGCCCTATTTTGTTTTCTCCATTACAACCTCTATCCTCAGCTTGTTTGGCTTTTCGTACTGATCATCGTCAGCCACTTCATCTCCTTGGTATCTTGTCTGTCACTGGTCATCTCTACACCTCAACTTTCTCCCATGATCACTAGCTTCTTTTAGAATTGATTTGTCCAAAGGAGGAGATAGGAACTTGCTTATATTTTTCAACTGGTATTTATAGCTTTGTTGGTGACAATTGATCGATATCTTTTATCATGGTCGTTTATTTTAGGTGACTTCATTATTTACATTTTAAGTTATTTGGGATATCTTCTGTAATAAGGAATTTGATTTGATATAGGATTTTACTGTCTTTGAATATATAGAATTTTGGATGTTAAGATTTTTTGAAAGAAAGGAATCCTTAAAGAATAAAGAATGCTAAAGAAGGAAGAACTTGTTACAAATAAGAAGTTCACGGTTTGACAAAGATCTATTGATCTTAGATGCTGTGTTTTTTTCATAGATCGATTACAAAGATCTACAACAGTTTTTTTAAGACTCTCCATGATTATATCTTGATGTTGCTGCACACATAGGAGAGATTTTCATTGACTCTAAGTGTCTTTGTTTCTTTTATTCTTAATTTAATCACTTGAGATATTCTTCTCTTTGTTTCATTCTTTGTTTTAAAAATTTTTGTTGAGGTTAGTATGAGTTGGTTATGCTATTGGGTGTGAGATTTTTTCATGAGATGAGTGCAAGTGGATAACTTCAAGGAGTGAGTGGTGTTGGCTTCGTAATAGCCTTGTATAAGTCTATTGTACTACCGTAAAAGTTGATTAATCTAGGTGAGGACCATGTAGATGTAAGTCAGGTGTGTCGAACTGTGTTAACAAAATTCTTGTGTTTTGTATGTGTGATTTATTTGTGACTCACTTAATTTTTCTACTTGCGATCAAATTATGGAAAATCATAGTTGCTTTCTCAATTACTTTATGAAAAACAACTATAAATTTCAGTTTGAAGCAATAGTGGCAAAATAGAAAATTTATGGAAATTCGACCTTGGGTTTTTCAATTATTCAGTATTACAGGCGAAAGTAGTTATAAAAATATAAATTAAAACTGTAGAAGTTATGAAGTACAAAAATATACAATTTAATTAAAATCTTAAGGACACGTTACCAATACTTTTATCTTTTAAAATATAAACAATGCAAACGTTTACAAATTTTATCTTCTATACATGATACTACTTATAAAATATGCATTAAAATTAGTATATCAAGATCATTTTAAAGATATTTATAAATAATAAATTAAGATAAATAAACTTGTTAACACATAATTCAATGTAACACATAAAAAATGAGTTACCTATAAAAAAATCCTAAACTTTACATAATTTTTTAATTATAATTCAAACTTTAAAAAGTGGTAATAAAATATTTTAATTTTTAATTTTTTGCAAAAATAATACAAAATTAATCTTTTCGTTTACAGAGAGCTAATATGCCTTACCACGTCAACTGGGTTAAGTTACACCTAAAATATTAAGTGTAAGTGAAATTTCACGTCAAATTATAATATAATAAAATTAATTAATATTAAAGAAAATAGAAGAAAAGGAATCTACTTCTTCATAGCAATCTTTAGTACACATTAATGATGTAATGTACCTCCCAGGAGTAGAATACCATATTATAGGGGCAGCCAGATGTATGTAACAGAGTGACTATAAGTGATGCTCTTCAAATTTAAGTTTCCAAAATGTAGTAATAGTAAATAACGGTAATGCTTAATGGTAAACATAAGCAACATCTAAGAGAAAAATAGGTAGAAAATATCTCTTTCTCACTACAAAACAGAATTATATATAAAAAATCAACAATAATATTAAAGCACTGCAGAGAATGAATGTGACAGTGGGCAGAGCATGGTGAAGAGCCCGGAAGAAAGATCAGGAGGGTTATGCTATTTTTTTTTCTTTGATGTTAATGAATTTTATTTTTATTATAAATTGACATAAAATTTCAATTACAGCTGACGTCTTACAGGTAACTTAACTTAGTTGATGTGACTTACCATATCAAAACCAAGAACCTAGTTAGTCAAAGAGTGGAAACAAGATACTTCACCGTGACCAGCACGATCTTTTTTTTCTTTTGTTTAAAGGGAAGCATAACGACATAAGTTACAGACCGAGTCTCGAAAAACATAACTTAGATATATTCTATAAAAGGATAGTATGACACCCGATAAGTGTAGTAGTTAAATAATTGACACTTATAGGAAAATGTGCTGCATAATTTGCTAGTCAATCGGCACATTTGTTGCCCTCTCAATAGATATGTCGATAAGCAGCAGTCCAATTGCAAGCAAACAGTTCATTAATGCCCATAACTATGAGATTGAGCGCTTGAGAACGACTATCGGAGAAGGATAGGATATTTACCACCGCTGTAGAATCGATTTCAAGCTTTATCCGGTGAAACCCCAGGTTCCAAGCAAGGGTAAAGCTTGAAAAAACTTCCCAAAGTTCTGCAGTCAGTGCTGAACACCATCCGAAATTGTGCGTGAATCCTCCAAGCCAGTTGCCTTCGTTATCTTGTAATAGTCCACCCGCTGTAGCTAAGGTAACGGATGATTTACAGGTTGTATTTGTGTTTAATTTTATCTAGCCAATTAGAGGTTGGGTTCACCCGATAGGTCTTTCAGCCAACACGATCTTTTGTATCACAGATCGATGCAGTAGTTAGGATATTTTGGTTTTTCTTATCCTTTGTATCCAAAAAGAAAAAAAAAGAGTGGAAACAAGATTGCCCGCCGCTTGTTTTTGTATCTACTAATAAGGTTTCAACTTTAGGGTCAGTTCATCAAAGAAAAAGGGATTCGAGTCGCCTAGTTTATGTCTATCAAAAAGGGTTGTTGAGCTTGACCATAGAATCATAGCATAGTTGATAATTATTCATCATAGAAAACGAAGGTGGATAGAGAAATGGAGGGGATGATCTTGCCCAACTATGTCATGTCCATCCTCTTTGAAGCGAGAGTATTATTTTTTAAAAGTCATTTATTTTAAAAGGCAAAACAGTAAAACTAACTTAACAAAGAAGTAAAAATTTTGAAACTATTAGCTTCTTTTAAAAAATTATCATCTATGTTAGAAGACAAAACCATAAAACTAAATAAAAAAGTAAAATTTAAAGAGTATTAACTTCTTTTTTTAATAGAAAACAAAACCATAAAGCTAACTTAATAAAAAATAAATTTTATAATTATAAGTTAAATTAATCACTTAAGGAAAATTACATAAATAAAGAAATAGACTATGAATATAAATAATATCATGGGGAGGGATGCATAAATATTAACGTTTATGTATAAATATTAACGTTTATGATTAAAAGTAAATTACAGCTAACCTTAAATGGTAACTCCAAAATAAGCATAATTAAGATCAGCCCATAATCTTATCACTTTTTGTGTATTCATAGTAATATTGATATATAATAAAGATTAATTTATTTTTTATAGTATAGCCTAGTGAATATGAATATGGTTCTTACGAAGACCATAAATACTAGTGATAACTATCTTTCTATTATCTAATCTAATAGAAAAAAAAAACTTAAATAAAAGAGTTAACTAAACTAGAATTACTAATCTAAAACAATAAAATGATAATTAAGATCTAAATATAGAATCCCCCCTTGGAATCTTTTTTATGTCTAATTTTATCTTATTTCATGTATTAGTCCTAGTTTTTTAAAGTAGAAATTTCAAAGTTATGACTATATTTATTGACTCCTACCCATTTTTAATCAAAACCTTTAGGCATGCAATAACTTGTTCTATGAATTTCTTTGTTAAATTTGACTCGAATCCAAAAAAAATTTACGAGATCATATCTTTAAGATTCTATGCAATTCTTATTATTTACCAAGATTTATTTATACATATAATTTCTTAATCCCTATATGTGTAATATAAAATTGTATTAAAATGTTGACAAATTTCAGTTTAAACACAATAAATAATTGTGGATAGTTTACAAGAAAGCTTGGGGCTTTTATTAATGGCCAAAACTGCATTTTAAATCTCATCATTTATAAAAAAATACAACTTCAACCTTAATGTTTTGAAGTATTCAAATTGAAACCCTAAAATTTTCAAAACATTCAGAACAAATCTTAAATGAACTAAAAATTTGATGCAGTCAACATATATTTTGACCACTCTTATATATTCCACGTAATGGGTCCTACTTGCGACATGATAGTAAGGCCTAATTTTCATTTTTAACAAATAATGTCACGTTAGTATTAATGTGACATTTAATTAATAAAAAGTTAACATTGTTAAATTCATTCACTTATAATTTATTTTGAATGTTTTGAAAATGTTAAATTTTAATTTAAATGCTTTGAAACGTTAGAATATGTTCTGTATTCTATTATAAATATTAAGGATCAAAATACACTTTTAACCTTTATTAAATCAAGTAATTATTCTAAACAAATACTTTTAAAGTTTACCTTATCTAGATCTATCCTAATTAAATTCATACTAAGGTAAAGGAACCCAACAAAAATTAAGAAAGAATACAAAATAAAAGAACTCATTCTCGTGAATCTTGAAATTTTTTAATTGAATCTCGACAAAAATTTGTTTCTTTCTCTCTAAAGTTACTTTTTTTTTTGTCTCCAATAGCTCTGGATCGACTTTTGTTGTCATATGCTACCATCGTAACAATCCCCATCTCTTTTATTCTCCTAGAAGTCCTAAAAATAGAAAATATCACTACCAATACAGATCTTAACATGAATCTATATTGCACTCATGTTACTCCCTCTCACTTTATTATATAAAAACTATTAAACTTCATAAAGTATTTTAATACGGGTTTATGTTGCACCCCTATTACTTAACTACTCAATAATCAAAACCTAAAACATTAATCCTTTGATAACATGAGTTTATCTTAAAGATATATAATAGAAACACAAATATGGATTGAAGATGACTTCGTCCTCTAAATTGTGCTTTAAATCTTTCCTTTAAAATTGTGTCAAAACTTACTCCAACTTGACTCAAATTTATCCAAATTTCTTCGTCTTTATTCTAAAACAAAATGTCAATTTATAAGTAATTTATAAATATATTTAGAGCACTAATTTAGGATCATTTTGATACACTAATTTCAATTTATATTTTATAAGTAATAGTATGTTAGAAGATATAATTTATAAGAGTGCAAATTGCTTATATTTGAAAGACTTAATGTTACATTTTAATTAAGTCGTGCACTTTTATTTCATAACTTCTACATCTTTTAATTTATATTTTTATAACTACTTTTAGTGTGTATATCAATGAGATTTGTTTATATTAATTTATTATTCATAAATATATTTAAGATGGATTTGATGTACTAATTTTAATGCTTATTTTTATGTAAAATTGTACATAAAATATATAATTTGCAAAAATTTAAATTATTTAAAAGACCCTTTTTAGTCTTCGAATATGTAGTACGTGCATCAGACATGGACTAATCAACTATTATTTATATGAAGATTTAATACAACTCTTAAACTCAAACTGAAATAATTTAATTTGACATAAAAATAACTTATTAGTTATATTTAATTATTAATTTAAGTTGATTTTAATTTGTTCGATTCAAGTTTAAAAATTAAGCTAGTTCATATTAAACATTCATATTACATATATTTGGCCATTATTTTTTATCAAAATTTAAAAGAAAGTATCTCTACAAATTATTTTAAATAAAACTCAAAGTTATTTTTCGTAAATTAAGATTTAAGACCAACTCCTCCGCATGATCTCAACCATTAGAATGACAACAGGAGACCACCTTCTTCCTTTCTGAGATTAACCCATTGAGCATTATATTTCATAGATTATTTACTTATAGTGTGAAAGTAATAGAGAGGACGAAGTCATCAATGAGGCCTTTCTGAAATGGAAGGTAGGTAAGACAATCAAGCCCCCAAAATTAAGTTCAGGTTGAAAAGGCCACAGGCCCTGTCACTCTTAGCCTGTCCGAGAGCAACAAAACGACACATTTTTTTAATTTTTTAAAATAAGAAATCAAGTCGGGCTTCGGGTTGGCAATCCAGGCCCGACTCCAGTCCATTACCATCCCTAAAGGCAAGCACCTTCGTGCATCACTCAATCTTTACATTTTATATTGTATTAAAATTCAAATAAGCAATTTGAAATTTTGTTTTTTAAATAATAGACAATATAGATAGATTAATTGATAACATAATTTATTAAAATTTAAATTATTAGCATTTAAATGAATAAATCTTATGTTTTATTATTGAACATCTGTTTTAACAATTTACAATCAATGATAAGAATATTTTAAAATAGGATTATATTTTTACTTTAAAATTTTATTATTTTTCTTATTTTATTAAATTTAGAGTTTCAGCTACTTTTTTATATACACATAAGCAAGTATGATCTGCAAATGTTAAATTTTCAATTAAAAATTTGATAAGTTATTCTTAAAGTGATTATTAAATTTTAAATGTGATTCTTAAAATTATTCATTCTTTCCTTTTCTTTTTAAAACTCTAGCAATTCCAACCAAAGATTTCAAATATCTTAATATGAATGTTCATTAACATATATACAAATTAAGTACCTTAAAATAAAAGAAATTAGACCTAAACCTAAATTACAATAACCCAAAATTTATGTAAGTTTTAGTAATTAGTTGATATTTCTTCTGTCCATTCTACATCATATGGACATAAGTCCAAACGGGCAAATATTAAATTTATAAAACGTAAAAAACATATTATATGTCAGGAATTTCACATCGGACAATTCTGAAGGCATTTAAGAATTTATAATAGTGTGCAAACCTCCCCTCTTTAGCTAGCTTTTGGGGGTGAGTTAGGCATTTTCTAATATAATATCAGAGCCAGTTTGTCTCGATGATTTGAGGCGGTATTCGGTTATGTCCCTTTGCCCAATATGCCCATCAGATGCCCAGTCCTGCTCTGAATTGAGGGGGGGTGTCAGGAATCCCACATCGGACAATTATGAAGGCATTCAAGAATTTATAATAGTGTGCAAACCTCCCCTCTTGAACTAACTTTTGGGGATGAGTTAGGCACTTTCTAACATTATATGTAATTCAAAACAATAAAATTCATAATGATTTTGTTCAATTTGGGTGTCACAAAATATTTATAGTCGTAAAATTTAATAAAAGAATATTCAAAATCCGTGTAGCCATACTTGTATTCTAAACGTATGCTTGAAAACAATGCTAGTGCAGATAGGCATGGAGAAGATATGATCAAGCAAAGGTCTTCTCCTGCTCTGTTTTGCATGATCTAGTAGTCGTGTCTCATCTGTGGCCACGAACAGCTGTTTTGATGACCTTTTGGACACACACACACTCTATACTTATTCAGGCTGAGATGAGCCAGTAACTTCTTTAATTTGGTAAGATGGGCCTTTTTTTTCCTTCTTTAGTGACGCGAATTTGATTATGATTTGATTTCAGCTAGAAAATCTTGATAACTTGATGGGTTTCTAAGGTACAATTTTTGGATCTTTATACCAACAAAGCAGATGTTACTTGATCATGACGTTCTTGATATGTGAAAAGGGTAAAGCCGTCTGAGTTCTTTCTTTGTTTGAACTGTAAATTAAGAAAGTGAAATAGGCAAAAAGATGATGCATTACATTGGATAGGAGTTCCTAACTTTTTTTTAATTTAATTTATGGTAAATATTGATGTGACCATACAATCTGCTTACTAAAAGTTGTTTGACTTCAGCTTGGATAGTGAACCTTTATCTCAAAGCAAAAGAAACCAAAGCTGTTGCCCTTTTAAGGCTTTTAATCTTCTCAGTGCTTTTTTCTTGGTTTTAGAACAATGTAAGAGAACAGGGGACCCTGGCCTAGTTTGCTACACCCATCAAATCACATGGAGTACAAATGAATAGAGCTATCTCATGAGGTTATGAATTCTGCATGTAACCAAAGCAATCAAGACCAGCTTCTCGTTCTTGTACAATGTCGTTGTGAGGCTAAGGTGAGAACTGGTGTTGTCTGGTCACTTTCGTCCACTTCATATTATGTAGTCTTTTATAAAACACAACTTGTGGTCCATTCTCTGCACATACCAAAAAGGGTCCCATTGCTAGAGTTAGCTGTCAGGGACAAACAAGATGCCCTGTTCAAAGGGTACTCGTGAACAAATCACCGAACCAGTTTTCATTTTGCACTGGAGAAGTGAAATTCAAGTACATTGTTCACCTAGCTATAAAACTACCAGAGTATCATTTTTGTTTATATTTTTAATATTATTTTAAGAATCATATCAACTTCGGATCAAGAAGAATGCCAAAAATGGATCGATCTTCAAGAAATAAAGAAATCTTAAGTTCACGAGGAACATAATTTAACACTGAAAGGAAATTTTGATTGGAATATAAAATCACACCAAAGCGCCCTTTTTGGAAGAACAGGACGTACATCTTCCCACGAGACAACTATAAGACAAGTTCTGATACTATAGATTAGGGCCCCTAATGTTCCTTATGGTTTC
Organism: Erythroxylum citrifolium; assembly: GCA_026284465.1. Classification (NCBI taxonomy): domain Eukaryota; kingdom Viridiplantae; phylum Streptophyta; class Magnoliopsida; order Malpighiales; family Erythroxylaceae; genus Erythroxylum; species Erythroxylum citrifolium. The sequence goes on along the minus strand of JANKOE010000002.1, from coordinate 10,621,219 downwards.
CCACTTTATACAAAGCACATAACAGAGGCTCTGCTGGTGTTCGAAGTATGGGGAAAGTGAAATTTTTGCAACTTTTTTTTTTTTAATCTTTTCCATTATGTATCTGCCTCTGCCACGAACAACGCAATATTGTAGAAACCAAACCACGTTATCAGATCTTTTACAGCCTGTACTGTTTAGAGAAAAAAAAAAGGAATCTTGAAAAAAATGCAAGAACCCTTGGATTCTAAAGCCAAGCAATTTGTTGTTTTTTTTCATACAAGTGATGATAAAGTTGTTTTTGACTCTACCAGCTCAATCATATAGAACTTTACAGTACATGTTGAGCCTAAATCCACCGAGAGGGATGGTGGTGGAGGAAAAAGACTTTCGTGTCATTTTATTCTTTGGTCCTCCTCTTTGTCAGAGTCCTTATCCAACCTTTCCTCACCTTGACTCCTTCTGCTTTGTTGCCCACATGGCACACACTTCCTTTGCCAGAGCCAGACCTAGACCTAGACCTCTTCCATCTGACAAGCTGGAACAAGTGACCAATCTGCTTCCGCCACCTCAAAGAGGCATGCGGCTTTGCATGCTCTATCACACTCATGCTATCCACCGAGTCATTGGGTTTCTTGTTCTCTTCTTTGGTCACAACATGGCTCCAAGTCTTGCCACATTCTTCCAGAGGGGCCTTAGAAACAGGGCCCTTCTCCCATGAAGCAACTCCATTCTCTTCAAACTTGATTGAGATGAACGAGTCTGCATAAAAGAATATGCCTAAGTTGAGCCAATCGCCACTTTATATGCAACAGACACTAAAGCTAAGAAAAGAAAAGATCACATAATGGCCACTTTATATGCAAGAAAGACACTCAAACTAGGAAAAGAAAAGATCAGATAAAAGGATTTCCGATCTTCTACAAATAGCTTATGCTTAGGATTTGATTGAAAGGAACTTACATCGAATTGAAGCTAGAGGGGTCCCTCTTTAGATTTTCTTGCCGTGAAATCATGCAAGGCCTATCTGTAATTATGCATATGCTACTAAATTCAGTTGCTAACCTGCTGCTTAATTATAAGCAAAGTTTCGTATCTCTGGAGCAGCCACTAAAGATCGTAATGTAACCTCTATTCTTTTAAATACAGTTTTCCATGGAAGGTCGCAGGTTGGTTACTAGTCAGATAATTTAAACTGTTCACAAGTTCATATTCAAGTTGCAGATGATTGATGTCTTTCCTCGCTTCATTATATATATATATGGCTATTGTTCTGATAGGGTGGCTTCTAACTATTATCAGAAGATGTAATATCAACCATGATAAGAATCTAAATCCATGTACCACTCATTTTCCATGAACATAAACTATTACTTAGATTTGACCCCTCTTTTGTCAGCATTAGGCATGTACAGACACGCTATAGGACATGCTTCGTTTCAGTTCCCTCATGTTACTGGAACTCTAGAGCAGAAACAATCCGGGAGTATTGGAAATCGATGTAAAAAACAGAAAAGACACTAATAAAAAGACCAGATTAATAAAACACAAACACACACCTTCAAGGCTGGTGGAGGCATCGTAATAATCATCAGGCAAGTTGTCGGATTTGGAATGCCGGAATTCAAGTCGATGAAGAAGTGAACCAAAAGCAAAGATCTTGGGAAGGCTGATGGGTGGCTTCTTGTGTGCAACACCTTGTTGATGATGATTATTTCTATTATGAGCTCTTTTAGCGCTTGAAGAAGAAAGTCGACGACTTTGCTTTGCAGCCAATACGATAAGCCTCTCTCTGAGACATATTGCACAGACCCCTATAACAACCTCTTTAGGGTGGAAACAACAGAAAGAGTTGTCTTCTCTGTGCCTCTCCTGCCTGTCCATGTTATGGTGAAGAACAACAATGTGTGAAGAGACTACAGACTTAAAGAACTAAAGAAGGATTGATAGATCATACAAAAGTTAACTCAGGAGAGAGAGAGAGAGAGAGAGAGAGAGGAATAGTTCTTTGTACAAGACTATGTGTGTGGGCTATATATACATATATATACACACAGACACACAACTTAGGAAGTGAAAGTGGAATTTACAAGGACGGCTTTCTGGTAAGTGAAGTCTGGAGAAAACAGGAGGCGGGCAGTGTCTTTCGGTATCTAAACACACAAGATGATGCTCTTATACTATACAAATCACGAGCCTTGAGACCAAAACTTACCCTAATTTAACCTGTCAATATGTTAAACAGTTTTGTCTCTTCCTTTCCAACAAAAAGTGGCAGAAATTTACAATTCAGGCTTAACAATTTCGTTGGTAAACAAAAGCTAAACCAAAAACGCCGGCCTATCACGGTCACTTTGGGTGCTGTGGAATGGGTCTATCAGTCTAGAGTCAAACTTTGCAACTCCCACATCATATCGGAACCATAAAAAAAGATTATTCTTTTATTATCTACTGTTTTAATTATTTTCTATCGCTGAAGAACGTGTAATGTAAAGCATGTGAGAGCTACTCAACTGTTCTGATAGGTGCAATGTTCCATATCACTTCACGGAGTTGTAGAATTATTAGTGGTCATCACAAGAGCTTTCACTATGTTTTCAAAGTGATTGACTTGGACTTTGATAATTAGCTTATGGAAAAATGATCCCAAAGTCCCGGGAGATATTTCCGATTATTTTAACCTTAATTAACAAAAACGATTCGTTTCAACTTATCACAATACTCTATTAATGTATTACATTTAAATAACGTATATATTTATTAATAGTGTTGAGGGATAAAGGAAGATAGAGGGTGGCACATGAAATATCCCAAAAGTCTCTGCAAAAAGTGATTGAAACAAACAAACTAAAGAGCACATGGGAAGAAGGGGGGTTTGTGTCCAGTTTGGCTGGCTTCAAGTACAGGTTCACCTTATTGGATGTGGAATTTGTGGGTCTCCTCCTTGCCAATCCCATTCTCAAATTAGTCTTTTGGCCCCCTCCCCTTTAAGTTAGCCACCATCTTCTTTACCCAACTGCCATTTCCCACGACTTTTAGTTCATTCTGTATTAGCTTGCCTCACTATGTCCATCTAACTCTGGGGTCCATTGATGCTCATGATGGCTTGAAAAAGAAGGAAGTATAACAATTTTAGGAATTTATGCAATTGACTCCTCTTAGAGTCGTTAGACACAAACTCAAAAGTTTGCTGATTCAATATTGTTATGTGTCACAATCTTTGATAAACCAACGCAATCTGCTCCTGTCTACCATCTTTTAATAACGTACACTTAGTCCATTTGTTCAACACTAATGATTCAACATTCAACAGGACTGAGTAAAGTTCGAGAAATCTAGGACTCTTCCAATGTTCTCTTACAAGAGACTTTCATGATTTATTTTTTTTAAAAAACTCATTATGAGTAAAAAATATTCAAAATCCAAAAAATTCAATTTGACTAAAACTAAACTCAAGCTCCAACGAGTTTTATAAAAGTCTAAATCCAACCTAATGAACAAGCTTGAATTTTTTGAATATGCTCCGAACCCCGGCTTCAATCGTGCTTGAGATCAAACTCGAACTTATTAAAATTTTTGCGATAGGGCTCCAGAGATCTCCCATTGTCGTTCCTAATTTTTGGTTCGTGTTCCGCATGCATATCACAAATTCATCTCATTCATTTCAGTATATGCTTAGTTAAATATCATGTTGTATAGAACAAAGGCTAAATCGCTGCTTATATTGGTTCACAAACAAGCAACCAAAAAATATCTGAGTTCAGTGACCAGATTCTTGCTGCTAAACCTTCTCCATGGGCTCTACCGCATAAAATGGTACCCAGAATGTAGAAGCTCAAAATCAAATTATAAAGTCAAACTTGTTTCAAGAAAAGACATGATTTAAGGTACTACAGAGAGGAATGGAAATTCCAAACAAAATGCAAGTGAGGAAAAGTAGCATATTACACCATTGAGAAAAGAAAAAGAAGCATTCTTTCAACAGTAATTCTTGGGTTATCATCATAACAAAGGTAGGATTTCTGTTTTCCTCAAGACTCATCATTCATATAATTTGGAAAGGTCTTCTGAGAAAGCCTTCCTAATGGCCTCTCTCTTGATTTTAAGAGCAGCAGTAACTAACCCTGATTCAGGAGTCCATGGAGTGGGAAGCAACTTAATCTTTGCAGGAATCTCAAACTTCTCCAGGCGTGCCTGCTTGGCTGCCTGCAGATCAATAAAATAAATAATAAATATTAAAGATGCTTGTCTTTCTCTTGTCCATTCACGTTTTTGCATGGCAGAGATGTCGGGGTGAAGGATTTCAGAAAACAGTATGCTTTCCTAATGTTCCAAGAAGAGAACATCAAGACTCTTGACAATTTACAAGTAGATTAATGGAAGGAAAGATAGATGACCAGTAAAAGCAAGCAACCCAGCCTACATATGTTGCTCTATGCACGTATTCGGGTATACCCGTGATCATCTTTTTGCTCTGTAACATACTGAATTCCTTATTAATTCCATTTTTTTCCTTCTCAAAAAAATAAATAAATAAATAAAAGGCAAGCAACCCTTTTAAAGTTGTGGGATAACCAAAGTCATATTCAGGAAGGTATACCTTCACTAGTGATGCTTGCACTTCCTTGATTGTTTCTTGTTTCCCACACAAGTCTGCGAAATCTGAGAAGGTGATTCCTCGATTTGAAGCCCATTCTGCCAAAGCTGGTTGTGCAGCCACAATGAGGGCTACACAGTAACTATGGAATGGGTCCGCATGCAACATTATATTGTCAACATAGGGACTCACAATAAGAGCAGCCTCAACCTGTAAGAGAACCATTAATCCTAAGAAACTCAGATCACAAATATGGAAGTTATAACCCATTTTACCTTTCCTAAGGAGACATATTCCCCATGTTGAAGCTTCACTATATCCTTCTTGCGGTCAATTATCTCAAGACAGCCATCAGCATGAAACTGCCCTATATCCCCTGTGTAGAACCACCTCATCCCCCTCTCGTCAACCTTTCAAAGGGGCAAAACACACGATGAATGGTAACTTTTTGGTAGCTAGAAATGTTTTGCTACAGCAGGTGGTTCCATAAATTGAAAAAGGACACACTAGATTTTTACCTTGTACACTTCTTTTGTTTTCTCTTCATTCTTGAAATACCTAAGGGTAACATTTGGACCTCCGATAACTATTTCTCCACGAGGCATTGGTGAATCAGTGACTAAATATCCACCTTCAGGCCAATCTATTAACTGAAGCAAGTATTTATCATTATACGTCTTGTTGATTTAAGAATGGAAAGAACCTCAGATTGACAAGTTAGAATTGGAAAAGTTTCATATACGGGAGTTAGACAAATGCCAAATCAAAATACAAGCCAAAGGAATCTCTAACGTTTTTACCTTAAGATAGGAGCTCGGAAGTGGATTACCAACTCGACCTACAGATGTATCATCAAACTCAGAAAAGGTCCCACCAGCACAAGTTTCAGTCAGACCATAGCCTTGACCTATTGGGGCCCTGCACAAAAACCATTGATTGCAACTTTAAGGCAGGAGATGAGGAAGGCACTAAACAAAACAGCAATGTGAATATATCAAATTGAGCTACTCTTAGCCTTTGAGGCTTTATGTGGCAAATTCTTTTAGCTTCAGATCTTCATCTTGTTTTTTGTGATACTGTCCTTGACATATGTACAGAAGAAACTAATATTTCAATCAATTCCAATCGAACACATCCAGACTTCCAAGTTAACATTTCTTACTCACAAAAAAGCAGCTAAGTTTTTCTAAATTTGTACTAACCCAAGACAGATGTTGATAAATCTTTGAGTATCACCAGAAAGAGGAGCACCACCGGAAAGCAAAAAGCGGACGCGTCCTCCCAAAACTGCCTTAACCTTTCTAAACACGAGGAAGTCCCAAAGAAGCATTTCTAGGCCCCAAGCTCCAAACCAACTACCATTAAGGGCAGACAAGCGACGGGCATAAGCAAAGTCAAATAGAATCTTGCTTAGTCCACCCTTTGTATCTACCTGAAGCAATTAAAGTATTCATCAGTACTCTTGCTTTCAGACGAAACATGGCAGTCGAAAGTAGCATGTGGAGCTTTTTCACTCCAAAATTCTCTAACCTTCTTGCACACCCCATCTCGAACACGATCAAGAATTGCTGGAACAGCTGCCATAACAGTTGGCTTCAATGCAGTGGCATCCCCCTTTGTTCCCTTTTTTATCTTGTTGGATGTATCTGTAAGTGTTAGGGGAGTTCCATATCCTATAGCACTTCCTACTCCGGCAACTATATTCTGTAGATATCAAACATGGGTGTTGGTTACATAAGAATGGATGAGTTAAATAGGAAAAAGAAAACATCAAAGCTACTTATGAATAAATATTCAAAATAGATGCCCTGTACCTCAGCAACTAATTCAAGGATATGAGCCAATGGAAGGTATGCCAAATATACATCGTTGCTCTCAAGACCAGGAACTATTGTTCTGACAGCAGAAACTACAGCCAGGACATTAGCATGTGTCATCATCACACCCTGCTCAAGAGGACTATGATCAGAATAATTTCAGGCTAACAAGACGTAGCTAATGGCCCAATTAATTATCAGAAACCTTGCAAAATAGAAGATATCAGGTGGACAGATCAATATATCATAGACAGCTTAAAACCCATAATCAGAAAGACTATACCATGCATAATATGAATCCAAAGAACCTTTAAAACAAGAACAATGCCCAAGATGGGCACCATCCATCAGTTCGTCCCCTTCTTTCACAAAAGAATAACTGCCAATTTAATGAGGAACTTTGCGTTCCAGATGGAATACAATGTTCGGTATGTAGGCATGATTAGGGAATGATCCAGGAAAGAGACCCGTTAAATTTCCTGGATCATATCTAAGAATCAACAACATTTTACTCAAAAACAGTGAGAGGGAGAGGGAGTGGGAGAGGGAGAGGAGAAAGAGAACTCCACGAAAGATGAGCCACAAGAAAGCCAGGATAGATACATTATGTCATCCACCATGCGTTTTGGGGACTGAATCATTTAGATGTCACATGAGTATCCAATATAAGTCAAGAATCGCAAGCAACGATGACAAAAAACTCAATACCTAATTAAGGAAAGTCAAGACTATGGTAAAGTAGAAGACTGCAACACATTATAAATGATTCAAACCTTAGGCATCCCAGTGCTCCCACTTGTATACATTACGACTGCAACATCAGCAGATAGAGGCAAATCAGGATCAACAGGATTTTCTCGGCCAAGTTTTTCCACATTAGCAAGTGTTAAGATTTGCAAGCCACCACTCTGCTCCACTGGTGATGCATTAGATGGAATTTCATTATCCATGCATATGATACGTTTAACAGTGTTAAGTTGTCCACTTATGTCCACAAGTTTTTTCAGTTCTTTGTTCCCACAAATCACAGTTGTAACTTCTGTCTGAAGAGTAACACAAACAATTAGCAATGAATCATTGTACAGATGTCAAATAAAATTCCTAGTCAATAAATAAAAAATTGAAGCAATACGCAATGTTAAGAAGCTGGTAAAGAAAAGAAAGTAGCCTCAACTGACGTCCCTAACCCTAAAGGATGCAATACAAGTAAGCTATTAAATTTGTTTGTTGGATCAGCTTCCCAGGTGGTTATTACAAAGCATTGCTAATAGAAGAGATCTCTATAACTAAAAACAAAAACATAAGGATCCAAAAATGATTGCACTTTGTCAATGAGGATATTCCTGTGTGAATTGAAGAGTAACTGTTTGCCAAAATACAAAGTAATACATCAACAGGAACCCAATCAGTGGTTAGGGAAATTAAATTCTCAAGTTTCATGTCAAAAAATAGTATCCAAAACCACCACATAGTTGTCCAAGACTCGGTAATATCATTTCCTTAAAGATCATAATCATGCCTTGTTTAGCCTCTAAAACCAGGTTCATAGAGAATAAAAATAAGCAACTACTGAACTACTCTGTGCTTGAACTTCAGAAATAAGTAAGACGATTTTGAATGTCAATAATAATATGTGCTTCACTAACATGTCACAAAATTTGGATAAAGGCCTTCGATAATTCCAGAGCAAAGAACATCAATATCTTATCAGCCATCACTTGATAAGTTGCTTTTCACTTGCTCAAGTATCAGACTGGGAGTTCCACAGTAAAGCATGGGAACATTTTTATAGGTTCCCTGCATTAATTTCACTAATCTCGCTAGGGGATACTGTCAAAAGGTACATGCAAAATTTGATACCTCTGGTCTCTTATTTCAATTCAAAAGTCCACAAATATTCTAAATTCCATCTGGCTTCAAAATGCACACAACAATCATTGACACGAACACATATAGAAAGAGAGAAAGAGGGAGAGAACCTCATTCAATGAGTGGCATAGTGCAGCGTCTCCCAAAGAGGCATATATAGTAACCACGCTGACATTGCGTCTAAAGCAACCCTGGGATGAAAATTCCATCAATTAATTAGATAGGGCTTGTGAAAAAAAGTTGCATTTACTGAAACTAGCAGACGATTTTTCTCGTTGCTTTGATGCTACATTACATAAACCGCTGCATATGAATGAGCACGTTTCATATGATATGTATTTCTTCTATACAAGTTGACAAGGAATCCGCAACAAGAAACATCATAATAGGGGATTAATATAAACATACACAAAAAAGCACATACCCACCTGCAAGGCAATAAACCATTCTGCTCTAGTATCAGCAAATATTGCCACACGCTCTTCCTTTGCATGTCCAACCCGAGCCAAGCCAGAAGCAAAGTTGCATACTGTCTCAAACACTATCTCATACGTCAACCACTCATACTCTCCGAGATGAAGCTTCTCAAAAGACCTGCCATCTTCACTCACTTCAGTCTCCCTTGTGATCAATTTCCGAGTTCCAAGCAAGTACTTATCTCCATGCTTCTTGCATGCATGTTCAAAAAGTTCAGCAAGAGTAGATACACCTTCCCAAGCTGTTTCCAAGGGGACTTCAAACTTAGTGTTTCTGATTGCATACCCTGGTTCTCCACCAACATCAACAGGTACGCCACGTTTTTTCACATTCTTGCTTCTCCGAAATATAAGAGTAACTACGAGAGGAACAAGGGCACCAATTATATAAGCACTCATCTTTGAGGACAACGCTCTACCAAGTTATTCCTGAGAACAGATTCCCACATTTAGCACATCACACGCAGTAAGCTAGCGTCAAATTATGTGCTATTGCTAAGAAACTGAAAAAAAAAAAAGAAACACAGAATCAAAAGCCTCAAATAAGCCAAAAGAAAAAGATCAAGTTATTACACAAATAAAATTTCATTTTATCATACAATACTCAAGATTTTAACTTATATGTTACAAATTGCTATCATCTTCTACATCCAACGAAGAAAAAAAAAATTCCCGAAGGACCATGATACAGAAACTGACCAACCTACTCCATATCTTAAGCAACCAAAGATTTTATTTTTCCTTAATAATAAAATTCCAAAATCCAATCTTTGGTTCAAGCATGCAAATTTCCAGAACCCACTAAAGTACCCACTTCAAGCCAAGATATTACAGGACCCTCAAAAGCTTTCTTCACTCTGGATGACTACCGAAGTCACCCCAGAAAAGAGAGGGAGAGAGAGTCAAACCCGCAATCCAATCTTGGAAAGAAAGTTTTTAATTTGCAAATATGCAAAGACATTTTCTAAATGCAAGAAAAATGATTTCACCTTTTGAAATTGCAAGACTGAGAAACCGAAATCAGTTACACCACATTTGTAGAGAGAATGGAAACCTTTGTTTATAAAGAACAGAGGGACGTATGACGGACGGAAGAATCGAGACTGGAAGGGTGATGAAGTTGAAGTTAACTGTTAGCTAATTAGTGTTAAAAAATGCTTATGATTTATTTCCATTTTTATTGTTTATAATTCAATAACACAATTGGCCGATGGCTTGCCGTTCACGTGGCGTGTTTTTGGTTGTCGAGGGATCTCAGCCGTTGGTATCGAGCGATGGATAGTGATGGTGTGGTGGATACGGCCCAGATGGCATTGGATTTGGCTCTCACGATTCAATGGCTGAGATCTGACTTGCGTTAATCTTACAAGCTGATATCCATGGACCAAAAGCATGAGTCTCACTCCCAAGGTACAGCTGGATTACTGGATTTTATCTACTGCAAAATTTGTGATGCTTGATTTTCGGCCTGTGGAGCAAATCCCTTGCTTGAGTCTCCTTGCTTTTATAAACTCAAGCAATCCTGATCCCTTGCTTGAGTCTCCTTTCTTTTACAAACTCAAGCAGTCCTGTATCACGATCCATCCAAAAAGTTCTTTTATAACAGTCTATCTCCCTTGTTATCTTAGCCTCGGTATGCCGTTGACAACTTCAAGCCCTTTTGCCCATACTGGCCTTCATTATTATTTGGGTAATATTCATCACATGTTCTGCTTTTCTGTCATTAACTAATTGGTTAATTAACATTTTGGGCTGCAAGAGCACTTGTTATCTTGCAGCCCAACACTAACAAATTAGAAGTTCAACAAAATTCAACCTTATCACCTCGAAGGCAACAGCTTTTTGGTCAATGAACATAAATCTCAAAGTCAATCCTTGGATACAACATTCGTCACAACTGAACATGTCCAACTTTGTGGGATCAGTCAAACTCTCTATCCTAAAACTGAAGAAACTAGGAAAGCATTATAATCGTCCAAGTTCCAGTTCATATGCAGACCACACATCATCGTACATAAACCAACATCAGCGCCTTCTCCACTTGCATCATTCCTCTACCTGTATTTCTGTACATTTTCCCCTCAATCGCCATAGTTCCAGCTAATGGATTGAACTGTAACCATACACATATGACTATGTATATCTAATATGGGGGAAAAAAAACTCCTATCAAAGCTTGGAAGGGATAAGTATTGGATGAAAATTGTGATACAGTATGGTTAAGATGGCTTAGTTTGCTCGTGATCCTCTGTCGTTGCATCTTGAGGATTTCTTGCTGCCCCTGAAAACATCTCCATTACTGAATTCAATGTCCCGCTCAATTCCTCAGGCAAAATTTCTCCAAGATTAAGATTGATGTTGCCACCCGTTCTTGCATCAGGTCTATCAGATCCATCAACGTTCCCATCTTCCCCTTCCCTATTCTGAGCTTGCTGACCCACATTCACATTTGCCATCACTTTCCCTAACATGTTTGCAAACTCAGTTGGAACAGCACTGATGTCAAAGGGCAGGGTTGAAAACGGAGGGATACCATGGCCCCCTGATACTCCACTCGACTGGTTTTGATTACCATAGCCGGATGGACCTGTTCTCTAAATAGTTTAAGATAAAAGTAAGTTACCAGTTCACAAGAAAATTTACTGTAATGAGAAAACAACATCAACACAAGTAAATCCCAACTTAAATATTGAACAAATCAATCAACTGACATAAGATAATACTTTCAGTCATTAGGAGACACGTTCTACAGGTTTCAATAAGTAGATGGATGGTATATAGTACCTCATCGGATTCAGTCCACTGACTCTGCTCTTTCAGTTTTTGCTCTGCTACCTGATTTAGCGGGACAGTGAGCAATATTAGTAGCCAGATAGGGGTGCAGATGAGAGAACAGAAAAGACACAGAAGAGACAAACCTGAATATTTTCTTTGATTGATTCATTATTGGGATCCAATTGCAATGCTGAAAAGGAAAAATGGTAAAATTAAATTTTAAGAATTTCTCCACAATTTCGCACAAAAGATACATCTCAGCGCTGTAGCATTTGCATCAGATTAGGCACTCTTGTGCTGGAATAACCAATGACATTTTCAGGGTCTACAACAACAACAGTATTCTGAATAATAAAAAATGGCCCAACTCATCCACAAATCCACCTAAGAAATGCACATAACATATGCTTACATAAAAAAATTTGTCCATACAACCACCCAAAACACCACAATAATGACTATGGACTGTTTTTTCACAGTACAAGATGAAAATAGAAATTTGGCTGGATATAAAGGGTTCTTTGAAATGTAATAATTATAGCAAATCCTTTCAACTCTAGTCCGTACCCGTTGAACCTCAATAGGTACAAAAGAGCAATGATGACAACAAAATATGACCAATAGGTAGGAAAAACTGAAATTCATGCTTAAAAAACCAGATAATACAGTGGTAACCTAGAATTTTAATCACTCACAAAACTGATATCAATACCCAATCTAATTTTTTTTATCATCAACAGTGCATGGAGTTATACTAGCGTTTCCTCTCTATTTGTCAGGTGTAAATTCATTGATTAAAGCAAAGTAATAGTTTTAATATTAAATGGAATATACATGCACAACAAACCATATAAATGTTAGTATATCATCAGCAAGTAATCAAGACAAACATATCATCAGCAAGTAATCAAGACAAAGCCCACTAGATTTACGCAATACATAAGGGCAACAAAAGCCACAAAATTGGAAGATGCATAAATGCTGCATGCACATGAAGATATTTGTTTATGAAGCTGATAGTGAAAGGTCATTATGTGTCTGCTGCAGGCAACTACAAGATATTTGTTTCACCAACCTTTCTTAAATCCCTTATGGATAGCATCACTGTAATTCCCTTGTGCATAATAAGCTAATCCAAGACGACTGTATGCCTTACTGTATTTTGGGTCAATTTCAATTGATTTAAAGCAATCTTTGATTGCTTCATTATATTTGTGAATATGAGTGTAAGCAGCTGCCCTGAAATGCACAAAATCAAGTAGTCAAGCATTTTTTTATAATAATTTCAACACCAATACCTGTTGCCAATTTTGTCCCATGAAGAAAAGATCTAAAGGGAAGTTTAACAAAAGACCAACATTTCAGCTTTTCAACATTAAGTGGCTACCATGGAACTAAAACTCCACAAAAAGACACGGAATGAAGACTTTCATTTGGCAAATGCAGTGCAGGCTGGATGTGGCAAAGAAGATCCTGATAATTGTCAACTGAGGCTAAAATCAGACTCGATTGGAATTGATTCATTTAGATTCCACAGATGCAGCTGATTCAGTCTGGTCATACAATAATCAATAGTAATCATCTTTGTCTCAGTCCAAAATTGCATTTTAATCTTTGTCTCAGTCCAAAATTGCATTTTCTTTTTTGGAAAACATCAGTTTTGCATAATATCAAAGGTAGATGATGAACTTTCCCAGATTATCAAAAATTATTCTCTTTATTCATGTGTGCATGGACTACTTTAAGAATATGATAATAGTGAAACAAATAGCCTGATAATATCCATAATGGCATTCCATACATAATTCTTTCATTTCACAAGATATTACGGCCCTCCTAATTTGAAGTACATATGGGATGCAACAAGCAGTTCACCTGTTAGAGAAGTAGACAGCATTGTTTTCACGAAGTGAAATGGCAAAAGAATATAGCTCAATAGCATGAGAATAGCACTTTGACTGCAAGGCCTTGTTACCTAAAAGCAAGACAATAAATAAACTTGCAAGCAGTTTGTAATACATCAAAACACCATAAAGCACAAAATTTCTCCAGTTGCCTCCTCATTCTTCATACCTAGCGACTTCAATGCCTCTGCTAGACTATTCTGGTCATATGACTGGCATCCAGTTGTTTCCATCTCCTGATATAACCAAATAATATTTGTTCACTAAAACAACATTTTACAAGACTGATAAAACAAATCCAAAATGATAGAGCCTAACCAAATGAAACACAATGAATAAAAATTCGATGCACAGAACAAGAATAATAGTAGAAAACATGTGAGAGTTAGATATCAAAGTAGTAGATCCTTTTCATGTTTATTTATTCATGTGCATATTATTTTTCTTAAGGTTTTTAATGCGCTTAGTAAAAATGTTGGAATGAAGAAGGAAATAAAGTGCTTTATAGCAACCAAATTACTTTTAAAGCCTCATGAAATAAACGAGTTGCTACATCCAATTGGTTTGGGTCATCATTTCCATCAGAAGTCGTTTTGAAAAAATGTATTTTCTCAAGCGCAGCAACGAACTGACCAAAGAGTTCATCCACAGAAGTCCCTGTCATCAAAATTCTGAAATCAATTCAAGCAATATTGCCTAAAACTTAATGGACAGCAAAACCATGGAATTATATTAAACATAATTTAATCACGATATAATTTAGGACCATCTCCATATTAACTCCTGATAGAATAAGTTATGAAGCTTAAGCTTTTGGATTGTTCTTCACACCTACGACCTGACAATTAAACAATTAAACGAAATAAAAGCGTGAAACACATAGATGTAATTTCTGAAGAAATGCCATGAGTCCATGAGTTTATTCTTACTGTATGATTTGACTAGGGACATTCAACGTTACAAAGAACAGGCAAGAACCAACATATAGCAATCTGCAAAAACAGCAAGAGAAGGTTAAGAGTATTTTACCCATTCCAACAGGTTCCCTAGTTGAATCCTCACCCTGATACAGTTAACGTAAACTGTAAAAAGAATTATCCCCGGCATTTGCTTCAAGAGAAAAGAACAAGAAACGAATAGTGAAACCTGAGTCTTAGATGACTCTGAATGATTAACATCAGCAACAATCTTGGCACCATCAAAACTAATCTTGTGCTGATAATTGGCTTCCAACGCGCGAAATATTGTCGCCAACAAACCGGGTTCAACAGA
>JANKOE010000002.1:10443852-10464912 GCA_026284465.1 Erythroxylum citrifolium | reverse complement strand
CAAGACAATTATACTTGATCTCTCTTTTTAGCTCTCTCTTTTTCTATTTATATATATATAATTGTCTTGTAAAGTATTCTTATATATATATAAATAGAAAAAGAGAGAGCTAAAAAGAGAGATCAAGTATAATTGTCTTGTAAAGTATTCTTAAGTAAACTCTAAAGCTTTATTGATTGTATCTTACCATTTGTGATTTAGTGAATTTTTTATTGTCGCCGCAAGTCATTTTTATTATTTAAGTAATTTATTATTAACTGAATAAACTTAAAGATCTTTTGGACTTTATTGCTTAAAGTCGTTCACTAGAAGGGAGGATGATGTAACCAAGTCGCCTTCTTTCCTTTTCATCTATTGTAGAAAGCAACTAGAAGAGCGTAGATGAGACAGACAAAATGTTGACAAGAGACCCACCACCACCATCTCTCGTACTCATATTTGTCGGCATTTTTGAAGAGCGTAGAAGAGACAGATAAAATGTTGACAAGAGACCCACCACCACCGTCTCTCGTACTCATATTTGTCGGCATTAGAACACATACCACAGTAATCGATAATCTTTTTGACCCAGATAACCTCGGCCAAGAAATGTTAAGAGTTGGACTACAGTTAGAAATGTTAAATTAAAAAAGGATTGATAATTAGATATATAGTAACATATGTTTGATTAGGATTTGGGTCTTGGAAATGGTACGACATTTTGCTTCCTCGTCTTACACAAGCAGCTGCCTGCGTCCTATGTAAAGTTAACCACAAAACACTGAATCAAAGAAAATACAAATTGCATACAACCGAAAATGACGACGATGCTTTTGAAAATTTCTGTCAGCTGTTTGAAAATTGCCTGTTATTAATAGAAGTATGGCAATATCCTCCACGGAACAAGCCTGCGGTACTCAGCCCATATGTCTTTGTATTTTTCTGCACATCGGGCCTCGTCTCTTCTTTCTCTCCATATTAGCAGAATCAGGAGGTAAATTGGATAGAAGTATGGAACAATTGAGCTGCAAAAAGGGTTGATCCCAAAGGCTTATAATTTTGATGTGCACAAATATAGGGGCGTGTATAGGAAGGAGTAAAATAACTTGGATGATTACCTAAACCCACAAGGTAGACTAAAGGACAACGCGAGTAACAAGTCTCCAAGGTAATTACAATGTCTTGCAACGCCCCTTCAACAAAATCAACAAAACGTCAAACATATACATAAGAGTTGAAGCATCTCATAAACATTACGCTTAACAAAAATCCATGAGAAAGACTTGATGAATTCTTCATCTTTAGGCTTTGTGAGACCTAACTTTGCCAAAAGGGTTAAAGATTATAAATCCCACATGCAACCTCCCACCACAATGATCTATTTCTGTCCACTTCTTCAGGGACTATGGGTTAAAGGTCATTGAGTGTTGTAGCAGTGGCTACAGATGCCTTTTTCTTCAAGAAAAGATATTAACATCTTAACTACTAGTGTAAACATAATTCATTTAGGATTTAAATGAAACACAAGGCTAACAATCTCATTATCATGCAGGTGCGGCAGCAGAAAGCTCTGTCAAGGAATATGTGGCAAGGGAAGGGTGGCGTTTCGTTCAGGATCATAACAATCTGCTAAGCCATATTTGACAATAGGGCATGTGTTATTAAAAGAAACAGTCAACTTCTCTAGTAGCAATTTGTTATAAGCTTCATAAGCAGTATTTGTAATTATATTGATGACAATAAGGCGAATTTATAGCTAAGAAATGTAATCATAATGGAATCTTACCAATAACCAGAAGCAAGCAACTTCCCTCCAATAACCTTCGGTGGTTTACCCCATATAGGCGCTTTAGGGTCTTTCTTGAAGATATGTTTCTGCTTGTTAGCTCCTCTAAATACCACATACCTGCCACATTACACACGTGCAGTTTTTGTTTATGATTTTAAAACAAGTCAAGTTGAAGCCAGTGAGTAATGTTTAGAATCTGAAAGTTACCCAATTAGGAAAACAAGGCAATTCACCATCATAGCAGCTTTTGTTAATTCCACCTGGTTAGCCAAAAGCCACCAACCCTACAAAGATCCAGGTCTGTAAGGAAAAGACAAACTGATGCAGGTTTGCAAAATCATTTTTAAGCTTAAGAAAGTTCGTGAGAAGCAAAACTGAGCTTTAAAAAATATAAACAAATTGTGTGGAATATTTTAGAAGACAATTTCAGACTGCCTAAGCAGTTATTGTCAAAGCACGTAACTTTGCCTTTATAGAACAAGAAAAATTTGCGAACAAACATCATCTGAGTTTGCCTTTTTCTCATTTGGATAACTGAACCCTCTGTGATTAATGCAAAATTTGGCCATTACAGTTTAAGCAATTTCACAAGATGCAATTCCAATTTATTGTTTCTGTCAAGAAAAATAATTAACCCCAAATGTATATCAGGCAATATTGGAAGTATATTCCCTGCCTCAGGCTAGGTAATACCTTTCATATGTTCTGTGACCTGATTTTGTAATTGAGTAACTTATAAATTACCCTTGGGTTTAGTTGGATCGTAGGGAGATTCAATGCAATACAAAACACTCATGTTATGAAACTACCCTTTTTTCTATTTGTAATCAATTTCAAACAATTTCAATTTCCAGAAGAGCTCCTCATTCCAAAACTATTGTTTCTATTAGGAAAAAAAGCCTCTTTAAACCCATAAAGTTCCTTGATAACAGTCATTAGCCAAATTCATGATTAGATACCTGGATGCTAAAAGTGAAAGGAATCCAGACCAGATCCCCAAATACCAACATGAAGCCCAATCTCTCTGCAATTATGTCCCAACTATCAAATAGAATAGACAAGTTAAAGAAGAACATATAGTCCTTTACCAACAAAAGCAAAAAGAAGCAGGAAACAATATCCAGCCAAAAAGAAGCAGGAAACAATATCCAGCTTTACCAATAATTCTTATGAAATCAACTATGTACTTTAAATAGAGCCCAAGCTTTGAAGCATATGTAGTGTACCTTATAAGATATGCAAACAATAGATTTAAGGCATAAGCTAATAGTAGTATGTTGGAATTTTCAGTCAATGATATATTTTGTTGAACCAAGTAGGCTTAAATGCATGGTTAATAATAACAAAACAGTGCAATATTAATGAATTTGTCTAAGTGATGATATGTAACATTGGAAAGTAATGTTATAAGACATAACTTCTGGAGAGCTTTAGTATTCATGCTGGAAACTTGAACTGGATGAACAAATCATGAAAGAGATGATTCAAGAGTTGGAACTGTGATTCAAGTTTTGCACAATTTCTTGAAGTGAATCAAGTGTTGCTCGAAAGTTTTGAAGCAAATCAGGAGGGTAACATTGAAGAATGATGTTGTTGTAGTCTATTAATCATAACTTTCTCTAAGAATGTTGGATTGGGGAGATTCAAGAGACGTTGGAAAGCTAAGGGGTTACAAAAGTCTAGAAGACACCTTCTGTGTTTGATTGACCAAATAGTGTAACTATGAACAGAGATTCAGTTGACTAAACCAAGCTTTGCCTTTTAAGGTACAGTCATATCGTGCCCCATTATAAGGTTGAAAACAAGTCTAATAAACATCTCATGAAAAAAAGAGAGACAAGTGAGAATAAATAAGAGCAAACAAAGATTACAAGCGCTATTAGAGAATCAAGGTTTGTGTGCACATTGAGGTTTATTTTCTAGAGTTAAAAAAAACGATTATTTTATTGAGTTTAATGTATTCTTGAGATTATTTACACGGTGTGAGGCTTAGGAGTGTATTAGAGAGAGTTCTAAAAAAATTTGCAAGATTTGTCTTGGAACCTTGAAAAAGGTGAATTGTACCTAAGGATGGCAAAAGTGCCTAAGCCCAATCCAGCCTACCTAGGCTTCAGAACGGGTTCAAACTCAGGAGCTCGAGCCTAACCGAAGTCCAAACTTCTTTCACATACAAAAAGACATTGTTTTGTATATTGATGAATAATAATTTTCGAGCCTATCGAAGCCTGATTGGGTTCAGGCTCGGCCGACTATTTCTAACCTGATCGGGTTTCAAGCTAGTAAAAAATTTCGGACCAGACTCGAGCCAAGTCCATTGTCATCTCTAGTTGTACCAATTCCTCTTCATGTAGCATAAAAAGTGTCATAGTGGATTCGAAATCTTGAGTGGAATTTGAATAGTGGGCATAGGTTAAAGAGAACTAAACCACTATAAACAATAATTGTTTCTCTCTTCCCTTATCTGTTAAATAATTTATAATGTTGTTGAGTAAGTGTTACTTCATTTGCTATACATATCTTGCTTGTATGATTGATTGCTTCAGTATATCAAATGGAACCTAAGACAGCAAGCCTAGTAGCTTAAAGAGTACAATAATATTTAAACATTGCATTTATTGTGTCTCTAGTTTAACAACAAAATATACCAGGTTCCAAACTAATTTTGAGAATAATTGGTGCTTTTTCATTATGTTCAAGATTATTTAGTGTTCTTCTATTTGCATGTAAGGTGTTTGATAAATTGTCATTGAGTAGGTTTTAATTTGAGTCACCCAATTCATTTTCTCTTGGGTGCCTTAAAGTTAACAAATTTCATGTTAGGGAGGTCCTAAATCATATCTTCAGAAGTCATGACAGACTTTGGATCAAACCATATTGGCAAAAGGTCCAGCAATCAGTGACACTTTGGATGATCTTAGGAAAAATTTTAGCATGACTTAGTGCAATAGGATCTATGACAATTTGTTTGAAATGTGGTATTTGCTTTTCCAATTTCACTACTTTACTGTGTACAGCAGGTTGCTCTAATAGATTATTCATTTTGGTGCTATACCTAAGAAGACATATGCAAGAGTTTTCACCTACTGTTGATAAAAATTTTAATTCCAATAATGCATGGACAAAATCCAAACTCCAAACATGAACCAAGATTTCCATTCTTATCTTCTGTTGATTAGAGGTCCGAGGCATGAAATAATAGAGGAATACTTCAAACCAATAATGCTAGAAAGATATACATCATGTACTTACGTAGAGGTCATGTATTCCTCATAGAAAAAGTAGTCCAGAATGTATATCTAACAGGGATGTAAAGATAATGTCAGTCAGAATCATATCTGGGATGGCATGAGAATAAAAAACAAGATACCTGCAAGCATAATCATATTACCGCACAAAATAGTTGGTACAGAATCATTGAATGACTCAAGTTGCCATCTGCAATACTTTTTGCAAGAATTGATAGGTTGATGAACAGCCAACCCATCATTCCAGCTCTAACAAAGAAGAATCTACAGAACAGAAAACCATCTTGGTTAGCATATCAGAGTTCTAAACCTCCTTATTTCAGTAGATCCAACATGTTAAAATCAATGAAAAATGATTGCATATAATAAACCATTCTTTCCATGTGATACCAAGAAAACTAAGACCTTTTAAAGATTGAATTATAGTCATGAGGAGCTCCAGTGATGAGATAAGAAATGGGCCTGAATTGCTAAACAAAAGATTCCTTAAGATACGAGAAGCATTTGCAGTTATAGATAAAAAACACAAGTTAACAATTATATGACAAAAATCAGAAATTGTTATCACAGAATTGCTCAATTGTATGGATCAATAATTTTTTGGTAAGTCGCGTCAAAAGAAAAACATGCAAATAATTGAAGATGAGATCACATACTTGAGATCAACACCCAAAAACTGGGGATTGAGCTGTATCCCGAACCACCTATTGAATCACAAATAGCATAGTACATCAAGATTACCAATCAAAACAGCATTTTGGAAGGAATGCAAGAGATAGCATAGCTGATGAAATTCTATATTTTCACAGATAAATTGTTTTTAGTGTACAGATGATATCATCAAATGCAACAACTTGTAGACATTGCAGATAATGCTACTTTGAGTAAATTGATTGCATAAAAAGATTGGATTTAGTTTGTATACGCATAAATTCAGCATGTCAAAGAATTTAAATTGACCGTGCATGTTTATATCAAATTATGACTCCAAGTATAGAGTTCAAAATATAATCAGATGAAACAGATGATTGTAATATTTTGACTAGTCTTCCTCCTCAAAAAACACACTTCCCCTAACCACTAATATTAAAATGCACATCATTTTTATCTAAATGTCAGAAACATGAAGGCTTGACAGGAGAGATGGAGGTACACTTCTTTAATGGACATAGCATAAAGGAAATTGTATGAATTACCAGTCGTGTATCAGATTTCCTGTAATGTGAGGTTTGAGGGAAGAACTGTTACGTTTTGAATTGCGGCCAAAACAATAGAGTGCTAATGTCACCTAGATTTAAGAAAGGAAAAACAAAATAACTTGTGAAAAAAGGAACCAACACTGCAAATTAGGAGAAGCTAAAATGTGGACAGCAATTAAAAACATGCATTTGTATTCGTCATGTGAAACTATCAGAAGCCTATGCATATGTCATGAAAAAAGAATGGGGAAAACCCTAAATAGGTGAACATTGAATAAGAAGAATTCCATACAGATGAAGTTAAAACGTTTTAGTGATTGACTGATCACACAATCAAGGTCTAGTCTCATCACATTGATCTCAGATAACAGTTGTTAGGATGTCACACCTATCACAGATTCAGTGTCTGAAACTTGATCTATGTTTCTTTGTCATAAGAGATCATTCAGAAAACAACATCAAGCCACAAACTATGAATGATATATCTTTTTGAGTTATATTTCGTTTTAATTGCGGTAAAATGCTATGATCACTCTTTGCATTTGCAAGGCTGAGGACTTCCATGATTGACATCACACAACGTTGAAGTGGTTTATGATGGACGAGAATAACAGGACCAACAAACAAGGGGAAGATACAATAATCCATTAAGCACTCTATATTCCTCTTTTATCATTATTAACACTAATAGTCAAGATAGGCCTGAAGAAGGAATTTAGCTGCTAAGGCAAAAAGAGTTGTTCCCAAGGGAAGAAATCAGATAAGAAGTTCGCAGGATATAGTGTTTAAAAAAAAATGCCATACACCAAGATTTCCTAACTGACATTTGATTGTAACTCACAAGAGAACTGAAGAAAAAAGTTGTTGATAGCAGCTCCAGTCCTCTCCCTGATATCACCTGAGAGTCAATGAATTTCCAATCATGGGCACAGTAACAAAAGCAAATCCAACCTGTGTTATATCTGCTGAATCTTCAATCTCCATGATTCAGTAAAAATTTGAAAATACTCACTGTGGCTGATATCAAATCCATCTTAACACCAATTCCAAGAAGGGCAACCAGCGATAGCAGGGATAAGAACCCTGTTGTACAAACAGCAAAAACCACAGTAGTTACAAACAGCAAGTCCACTTAAATAGAACCAGACAGAGAGATTGGAACGCAAGCAAATGAATACTACATTATATAACGAACCATTGCATCTATAATGAAGACGAGAACCGTCTTGTAAAACCACCCCAGGGACAACTTTTCCAGGAAGTATAGATCCAGCAATTGCCAGGTAACAGAAGTATACAACCAAAACAGCAACCTACGAAATGGTCCAGTGACCAAAAAAACACACGCAAAATATCAGTAGAATGTCTGGTGTTGTATAAATGTATAAGCTTTACTTGAGAACGAGCGAGTGATTAAATAAAGATAGCATACTTACAGAGCTCAGGGAGGGAAGTAGTGCTTCCAGAGAAAAACCCATATCCATTTTCAATCAAAGATTGAACCTTTGTTGAGTGCTTCACTCCAGTAGTGGTATATCAACTGTATCGATCCGTTCTCTGCTTCGCTTTTAGCAGTAGTTCAGAGTTTGGTCTTGTAAAGGTTGACTGATCAGAAGTTTGGAACACATGGCCAGACTGGAATCAAACATGATTTTGGCCGATATCAATTTATTCTCTATCGTTTATACGAAGGGGCGCTTGGTTCGTAGCAATGGTAACGAAAATGAGAATAATTACACGGCACGAGAATCGATATAATTATTATAATTATGATATTTGGTTAGCACAAATGAATGATTATCATTATAAAATATTATAATTAATTAATTAAATAATTAATTATAAAAAAAATTATATTTTAATTAATTAAAATATTTTAACTAATGAATGAATTATATTTTAATTAATTATATTGCAATGAATTAATTAATCATAATATTTTAATTAATAGTAATTATATTGTAATTAATTAATTAATAATAATAATATTGTAATTAATTATATTGTAATTAATTAATTAAAATATTTTAATTAATAAATAATAATATTTTAATTAATAAATAGTGATATTTTAATTAGTTATATTTTAATTAATAATAATATTTTAATTAAATATAATGTAATTAAATAAATAATAATATTTTAATTAATTATATTGTAATTACAATATTTTAATTAATGAATAATAATATTTTAATTAATTAATATTTTAATTAATGAATAGCTATATTTTAATTGATTATATTGTAATTAATTAATTACAATATATTAATTAATGAATACTAATATTTTAATTAATGAATAGTTATATTTAATTAGTTATATTTTAATTAATTAATAATAATAATTTAGTTAATTAATTACAATATTTAAATTAATTATAGTATAATTAATTATTTAATTGATTTCACCATAAATTTGATTATTGAAATTAAAACTTTACTTATGAAGTTATTTGGCTCATAATTTTACCTTTTATCTATCCTCTATATATAAAAAATTAAAAACATATTAATTGTTCTCATTCCTCTCTTCCATTCCTCTAGATTATGAGAGGAATGGAGGATTGCCCAAAATCAAGGAATGAAACTCTTAGGTCTTTAATGATAGGTTCATACCAAACATCAATTTTCATTCTATACCCATACCTCTTTTTTCATACCCCTCAAACAAGCACACTCTGAATAAATTGCTTGGCAAGACTTTTTCAGCAGGGGATTATGTTGACAGGCTTTAAAGAGATGAGAAAATTTTACATAACAATTATTTAGCTGCTTAGGGTTTATTGAACGTTTTGAAAATATTAAAATTTAATTTATTGTTTTGTATTATACTGAAATACACTTTTAATTTTTAATGATAAATTGAAAGTTTAAATATATTATTTCTACTTTTGATTTTTTGGCTAATATTATAAAATTAGGCAAATTTACTATTTTAATTTTAATTTTTTCTTTTTAAATTTTTTAATTTATAGCTATTTTATGCGTCAATCCACATTAATATTATTAACTGAAGAATTAAAAATTCGCTACATTTATAATAAATTGAAAGTTTAATTATTTTATTAATAAATAAATATTATAACGTCATGCAATGTTTTAAATTTAAAATATAATTTGTTCAACTTTTTATAAAATTATACAAAATCTATCCATTTCAATAAATTATATATTTATTTCTTCATCAATTATTTCTCAAACTTTATATATATTAATATAAGTAAATTATTTAAAAGCATACCACATCATTTAAAAAATAATTGTGACGAGACCATCATTAACACCTAATTGAAATTCCTCTTAATTGCAGGATCTGGGGAGGTCCGATAGTATACAACTTTACCCTTATTTAATAGAGAGACTGTTTTTGATAGACCCACATGCAATATGTCACGAGAATACTACAAAATTATAAATGGATGCGCCATCAAATACTAAACTTAAATAAAGAAATCAATTAATTAAATACACATACAAAAGGAATTAAAAATAACTTAATGCGTAAATACTTTAAAAAATTAATGAGGCACATTGTATATAGTTTTGTATTATAGTGATACAGAAATATAAGCTAAAATATTGAAAAACATTAATTTAAATAGTTGAAAGAATTAAGTTAACAAAAATTTATGCTAACATATAATTTTTTTGTAAAATTGATATACAATATTCTCAACTTTGATTACAATAACAAATAGTATAAATTTAATACATTTCCTATATGTGTTAAGATTAAGTTGAACAAACAAACATTATGTAGTTTTTAACTTACCTTGCTTTCATTACCATCCAAAATAAGTATTTCTCAGTTTAAACGACCCTCTTAGTGCAAGACGACACGTCGTAAGAATGTCAAAAAGTCAACGATTAGTGCAGATTAACCGAGTTGTACTAACTACCACTGTACTACCACTCACCACCAAAAGGAGTCGCGATTTTGTGATCTGCAATGAACAGCGAAAAAGTTGTCACCCACTCAGTCTCACTACTCTCTCTATTTCTATTCCTCCTAATCTCCGTCTCAGCGGTCTCCTGCGACCGAGAAGACACTCCACTTGCACGCTTCCAGCAATACCTTCGACTCAACACAGCCCATCCCTACCCCAACTACACTGCACCGGTTTCTTTCCTCATCTCAATAGCCCAATCCATAGGCCTCAAAGCACAAACCTTCGAGTACGTCCCCGATAAACCTGTCCTCCTCGTTACATGGCCGGGGTCCAACCCTTCTCTCCCTTCAATCATCTTCAACTCCCACCTCGACTCCGTCCCCGCCGAGCCATCCAAGTGGTCGCATCCGCCGTTCTCCGCCATTCGTACGCCGGATGGCAGTATCTTCGCTCGCGGAGCTCAGGACGATAAATGCATCGCTATCCAGTACTTAGAAGCTATCCGCAACTTGAAAGGCAGGAACTTTGTGCCTACTAGGACTGTGCATCTGTCATTTGTCCCCGACGAAGAGATTGGCGGGCTCGATGGAGCTGCGAAATTTGTTGGGTCGAAGGAATTTGAGGACTTGAATGTGGGTTTTGTGTTGGATGAGGGTCAAGCTTCGGTAAATGATGATTACAGAGTGTTTTATGCGGATAGGTCTCCGTGGCATGTGACCATAAGAGCTAAAGGAGCGCCTGGGCATGGTTCTAGATTGTACGATAATGGGGCGATGGAGAATTTGATGAAGAGTGTGGAGACTATTAGTAGATTTAGAGAGAGTCAGTTTGACATGGTCAAGGCTGGGAAAGCCGCGATTTCGGAGGTTATTTCGGTCAATCTGGTGTTTCTGAAAGCTGGAATTCCTTCTCCAAACGTAAGTAGTAGTTTAATTGTCTTTAGTACGGTGTTCTGACTTGTGTTTTTAGTTTGATTTAGGTTCATTACTAATATTGATATATTTGGTGTAGGGATTTGTGATGAACATGCAACCATCTGAGGCAGAAGCTGGGTTTGACGTGAGATTTCCTCCTACCGCGGACGCCGATGCTATGAGGAAAAGAATTACTGAGGAATGGGCTCCTGCAAGCCGGAACATGACATTCGAGGTAAAATGATGGGTGATTCACCGTGACAGTTTCAGGTTACTGATATTGCTTTAAGATCGGACATGGGAACTTCGTGTCTTTTGTTTTGTTATTTGTAATCTGGAGTTGTGGTTTTCTGGATGATGCAATTTCATTTTATATGATACTTGAACGGTTGTACTACGCAACCATGGCTTGTATGATGTTTTATAGTCTTTTGCTTGTTGTTTTTAAAGGATAACACACTCTTGAGAAATGATAGGAAAACATATACTGGTTTCCCTCATCCGAGAGTTATCCTAACTGACTTTGGATTTATTTTCATATACGTATCACTCCAGGAAGAACCATGTTAGTTGTGCACTGGGCCTTGATATTTTGCCAGAAACATTTGCTTTTTCATGTTTCTATGCCGTAGTTTGTCATCTTTAGAAGTGAATTTAGTTTGCACCTAGTACTTGCACAATCGGAATATTGTATGCATTCTCTTCTTGTTGCGTACTAGATTTAAAATAAACAGTCCATTAGCCAAAGAATCCAAGTAAGCTCAGTACTTTCAAGCATTGGATTCAGAATTCATACTTCAAAGCCTTGTGGTCTTTTGTTAAGGGTCTATGAATTTTGTTGTAAATATCTAAATTGGAGCTAAACCACCCACCCAATTCCAGATCTAATTTCAATTGTCCCCAAATTCCTGGAGCCAAAAGCTACCCAAGATTTGTTGGTTTCAGAGTGTATGGCTTTCAAAATCTGTTAGAATGGTCTTTATCAAGAGATTTTCTCACTATTGTTGCAAGTGGTTATGAGGTCAATGCCTGGCTTCTAGGGTCTTGTGAGCTTCCTCTTCCTAGTTCATCTCTGTCAGCTTGCACTTATTTTGTGATTTTAAGTACTAGTTACTGTGCACTGCAATGGTGATGTGGAAGCAGCTAACTTTTGTTGTTCGTGCAATGTGGGATAATAAGGTTTATGGACGTACCAAATGCTTGTTTATATTAATCAAGGTAATATGGGACTATGAATAAATGTTCTGTTATAGAGCTACATTTAGCTTCTGTTTGTTTAGTGGAGTTAGCAAGGGTCAATGACCACTGATAACTCTTCATTTATTTTCTTTTTCTGTTTTTCTTTTCAAACAAGTAAACAACACACATCAAGAACTCTTCTTTTTAATCATTCTCCTTTCCTTGTAATATCGTTCTTGCGATTCATCAGACTCTTCCACCTTAGATGAGGTAATGGGCAGATGAGAACGCTTCTGTTAATTAGGCTTCTTTCCTTTTTAAAATGATCTATAAATTTTCCTGTGTTCCAAGTAACTCTGGAGAAAAATAATGACGTTTGAGTCATTCAATTATGGCTCTCCTATCTCCATCCTTTTCACATGTGACGAGATTTAACTTAGTCTTCTTTTTACGTTCTTGACTATAATCATGAAGCTTGATTATGATAGCCTGAGTTCTTATCTTGTCCCTTCAGTATTTCTTGATTTTTCATGATTGTTATCTTGTGTCTGGTGTCGCTTGGTTGAATGAAAAGTACCAAGGTCGTGGTTCTACAGCAGCGCTGATCAGTGTTTTAGGTCATGATTCTACGCCAACCCTGATCAATATCTTATTTTTCAAATTTTGGTGATTGATTCCCTTGCTTACGGGTGAACACGAGCGATAAGAAGATTGATTGCAATGATTTAACTTTCATTCTGCAGATATTTGAGACAGGATACTTGAGAGATATCAGGGGACGTCCCCTGATGACAGCTACAGACGATTCAAATCCATGGTGGTCTGTTTTCAGGCAAGCCATCTTGGCATCAGGAGGAAAACTTGCAAAACCAGAAATCTTGGCTTCCACTACGGATGCACGTTTTGCAAGACGATTAGGAATTCCTGCATTTGGTTTCTCACCAATGAAGAATACACCCATATTGTTGCATGACCATAATGAGGTTTGACTTGTTCGCTAAGATGTACATTTCTTCTATTGCTCATTCATCTATTTATGCCTCTTTTCTTGATTTTGTTCTGCAGTTCTTGAAGGATAGTGTGTTTTTGGAAGGAATTAAGGTATACGAACATATAATTGGCTCGCTGAGTTCCTTTACAGAAGTTCATTCAATGTAATATGAGATGCTTTTGGCTAGAAGGGGATATTGAACTATTGAACATGAGCAGAAAGTCAAAGTCTTTTCATTTTACTAAGAGGGGGGTTATAATATACACAGCTTTTTTTTATATATTTTTACAAAGAGACTATATCTTGTTACTTAAAATTATAATCATATGGTCACAAAGTAACATTGACGTTTTATAATAATGACATAGACTTTGGATGCCGCTCATTATCCTTTTGCACTGATTATAGACCCCTCTCGTGTGGCGTTTCATTGTGTTGTATATGATCGTCTTACTTTAACATGGAGCCATACGGATATGCCTTTGTAGAAGGAAACTGGTGAATGAAATCATTTTTTTACAAATTAGTTCCACAAAAGTAGCGCTATTGCATATGAATGTAACTTGAGGTTACCATGAGAAGATGATCTCCCACGCCCCAGGTACATACTATGTTCTTTAAACAAAGATGGAATCCCATTTTTACGGGACGTATATGTTAAGTGACCGTTTTATCATAATAGTTTAAATTGTTGTGTAAGGCCAATGTAATTGGTTTTATATATTCACTAACACATCTCCTCAAGTGAAAGCTCTTTGGGCTTGAAATTTGCACAGATTCATTTTAACTTGTGCTGAATAATAGGTGAGTGGTAGGATTTGAACTTACGACCACTTGGTCACAAAGGCTTTGATACCATGTTAAGTGACTGTTTTACCACAATAGCTTAAGTTGTTGTGTAAAATCAACTTAATTGGTTTTATATATTCACTAAGAGTATAACATTCCAAACTACAAGAAATATAATGGTTTGGTATGGAAAACGGTATAAAAAATTTTGATATAATAAATAACCGGCATAATATTGGGTCAAATTAAAAATTCATAAAAGTTTTAGGCTAAAATGAAAACATAAATTCTGTAAAAGTCCTCGTCCTCCCTTTCCTCTAGTTCCTGCTCACTGTCTTCTTCTTCTTCCATTGTCACTACTGCTTCTGTTATCTACTTTTGTAGGCGTCTTATTGTTCACCTTGTCGCCCACTGTTGCCGCTCACTGCTACTTCTCATCCTCAGCTTTTGGAGTTCGATGAAAACGACAGGAAGGAGAAGAGAGAATATGTAACCTGTGTGCGTTCATGAACAGTGAAATGAGATGTAACTTTTGGAGCTTGGTTAAAACAACTTTATCAATGCCTTGCATAAAATGCATGCTTTGAAATTTCAGCCTTTTCTTGTGCAAGGGTTTGATGAAGACCCAGAGGACGTGACATATAAGTTAGATGAACCAAACTTAGCTCCTAAAATATTGCACATTACTTGTGGGGATAATATGAGTGATGGCTTGGGTGATGACCCAAATATTATTAATGGGCTAGGAGGTATAATGAGGATGTAGTTCTTGATCCAAATAGTTATAAGGACAAGAGTGACAAGATAGATAGTGAAGTTAAGAGCTAAAAGTATTAACCATAGGCGGCTAAGATGGTTGAGGAATGCAGGGAGAAGTTAAATATTTTTCTCAATTTTAGCTACAAAAAAGATACTAAGAAAAGAGATAGTTGAAGAGGGTGTGAGTGAATATCCAAAACTACAAGGATAAATGCATGATTTGAAAAATAATAATCATGGTTTAATTGTAGAGCTTCAGTTGTCAATCAAAAGATTGTATATATATATTTTGAAGTTATGAAAAGAGGACGGAGAAATTTAAGACGAATATTAGGTATTAGAATAAATTAGAAAAGAGAAACAATAAAAAATAGATTCAAAATTGGCAAAATTAGGAACTCGTCCTCATTCTTTAAATAAGTTAGCTTTAATTAAATTTTAAAAAATTTGAATTATATAAATTATAAATTAAGACAACGGAAAGAGAAATTAGTTAAAACAATTCATTAGTGCGGTTGGAGAGATGGAGACAGTTGTATGTATCCAATAGCACGGACTATTGTTAGTAATTGTAAAAATAGCCTATCCAGCTCAACTCAAAGTTAACGGGCCCAGTATGAGTTGATTGAACTTCAAGCTGGGCTCAAATTTTTTTATTTTGGGCTTTATATCAAACTTGTAGCTATTGAGCACAGGAACTTTATAGTTAACCATGTAAGCATGTTGTAAATGTTATTCATCACTCCAAATAAAAGGTTAAAACATTTGTTGGCAGTTGATATAAGAAGGACAGATTTAGACAACTTTATCATCAAATGTTTTTTTTTGAAAATTTAAAATTGTATTAAATAAATATGAATGATACATGGTTTGCCAAGCCTTGGTAATAATACCATACACTTTAAACTCAACTAACGACTGCGCTTTAGACTTAACAAAAACGACAAAGCAAAGAGCTTAAAGAGACAATCGAAACGGTTGCGCTTTAGTTGAAGGGTATGAAATCCAATTAGGGCATAACTAATCGTTGCTTTCGCGACAATTCTAGAAGCTGCTCGATTAGGAAAGAGAGATTTTTTGGCCAGCCACAGATAACGAGCAAATTCATTTATAAAAAAGAGAGCGATGTTTGGGAGACCTAAAAAAGGAAAAAGAAAGGGTAAGAATGAATAAAAAATTGAAGAACCTAGATAAAAATGTCCCAAAAGGGTTAAACACAAAATTGTGAAAATGTGGGAACATTAGGCATAATAGCAAAAGATGTGAAAAGTAATAAAAACTGATAACAGTCAAGATCCAGCCACTATGAGTGTTAAATTTATTACTTGTTTAACTGGGCAATTTTAACATTTTCATTTCTTATTATTATAGGTGCAACAATTAGGAGATGGAGGCATTTTAACATCTTATGATAAACTCTTTTAGTTAATTACAAAAAAAATTTGACAATGCATTATTCTTAAATTTAAGATCTAGGTAGTAGACATGGACAATCAATCTTCAAATTTTATAACAAGTGAGACTAACAACTCAACACACACTATTAAAAGAAAATTTAGAGACATTGATCCAAGGACATCCAAGTTAGCATTCCAAATAAGAGGCCTGATATTCAAAGGTAATACAAACATAACATCTAAATAATTATGTACATAAGCAACTAGGAGAAGAGCAACCTAAAGGGTAGTTATTCAATCATCATAAGAACAATTTTCACAGTCAAGTGTATATCAACCAAGCAATGCATGCATAATTGAACGAATACAATATGTATTGTGTTTTATTGCTAGCGTAAATGAATACACTATGTTTTATGTTATGTTAATGGGATATATAATTATACATTAAAGAATTGTGAATATTGAAAGCTTTCCTTATGCATTTATAAAGAATTGTGAATAAATACACTTGTTATGTTCATGGAATGAGTTGTTTTTATTTATTGTAAACATAATAGGAAGTCGGTTACTTCGTCATTTAATGTATTTTCTTCTAATACTTTCTTTTATAATTTATTTTTAACAAGAATGATAAACAATTACTTTTTGGTATGGAAACTCAATAACATTCCAAGAAGAGAATTGAAAAGGGAGAGACACAACAATTTAAGAAGTGTCAAAGTCAAATATGTTTGTTAATAGTACATATAACATTATCATAAAAAGATAGTTAAAAATACACATCCATTTTTGAGCAACATAATTAACAGCTATTCCTATAAGAACACTTCTATCTTCTATAATAATATTTACCAACATTTTACTTTGATATTCAATTCTTTTGTCCTTTAGCAATAAAACAATGTTAACCTTCATGTTCTTCACTTCTTGTTCAATCTCATTAGTTTTCTTCAAATGAAAACTTGTGGATTGGATTCTCCTATGCCTAATATTTCACATTCCTTTATTTTACCCTCCTTTTCAAAATGTTTATCACTTTTCTTAATTTGTGAATTAAGTAGGAAACTTTTCATTATAACATAAAAAGAAATTGCATTTACAAACCTACAAATATATGCCTATTTCTATTAACGATATAAACTAGTTCAATTTATATTAACAAATTAAAGAAATTGCATTTACAAACCTACAAAGAAATACCCATTTCAGTTAATAATATAAACTAGTTCAATTTATACTAACAAATTAACTAAATAACTCAATTGGATAATAGAGGTAACTCTAAAATCTCCTACCTAGATTATGGTCTCTCTATGAAGTCCTCAGTTAAGCCTTTAATCCATAATATTTGTGCATCTTTTGTGGATGTGTTTGTGAATAAAGAGGTAGAATCCATATACAAATATTTCAACTCACATCATAACCCTAAACATTGTACAAACATAAATGAGAACATAAAAATGCTATTTTAAAATAGTCAAAAATCAATTACCGTAATGAACAATTATGTACTACATTTATGGTTAAAGCTGAAGTTATACTTTAATAAACAATATGCAAAGGTAATTCTTTTTGCAACAGTATTTCATGTTAGAGGATAAAACGGTATTCTAAATGCACAAGCCATTTTCAATACAATTGTTACTCTAAATTGTGGGGTCATTTATATATTCAGGTTAAATCGAAAATGCAATCGAGATGAATCACTTAATGAATTAGGTTGAATTGAAGATGCAATCAATATGAATTGAAGAAGATAAACGGATCACAAAATTTTTAAGGAAAAGAAATGAAAATTAGGGAAAACAGAAACAATCGAAATTAGGTTTTATGGTTTTAATTTTTTGAGTTTTAATTTCTGAAAAATTAAAAATAAAAAATAAAAATAAATAATATTTATATACAAATTGATTGCCATATCGGTAGTTGACCTCATCTGGTAAGCCCAGGTGGCCTAACTTAGCAGTGTAACATTTATTTGACATACTAAGCATTTTAAAAAAAAATTGTTTCATTTTGGAAACGTTAGGGAGTTAACTGTTACCAGAGATAATGGCAGGGACCATCATAAACTTTTTAGCAAATTTTAGGGGGTAAATTGGACATTTTTTGTTTCAATTATTTAAAAGCCATCTAAAGAGCTAAACAAAAGTTATAAAACAAATGGAAGCAAATGGATTTAATCCTCAACATTAAAGATAAAAAGAAGAGAAGTGAATAAAAACTTACTAGAAATCTTAAAAAATTTCTTTGTCAGTAGTAATAAAGAGAGATGAGGCACAAAGAAGAGAGCAAGATGGAAGCAATGTCAGAGAAAAGAGAGAGAGAGAGAGGGAGATTCATAATAGGTGGAGAAAGGTCACAATAAGCAAAGGGATAAGTGAGAGTCACAACAGATCTAAAAAATTACTAGAGGATTTAGGGTTTAAAGGGAACTAGGATTTCTGAAATTGTAAATACCTAAATTAACCAGGGAATACTTTTTAGGGGTCATTGAAACCAGAAAAAATTATCCACGCTGATGTAATTAACAAAACCCTGACATTTTTGTCAATTGAGGGCTACTTTAAACATGTTTTGAATATTAGGATATTTTTTGTACATCGTTAAATTTTAGGATCTAAAACTTAAGTTTTGTTTAACATATTAAAGTCCAAAATGCATCATCATCCTAATAACAAACCATCCAAAGTTTTTAAGACAAGCCATTATATAGGCCTAAAAATGCAAGTAATTTAATAACTTGGGTTATTTGAAACACCATATGGACACAAAATAATGCTCGATGAAACTTGATTTAAGACAATAAGATGCTTAAAGAAAAAAAAAAGAAAAGAAAGGGGACTACTTATGTTAATTATGTAACATTGGAGAAAATCTTATGCCTTTAACATGTAGCACAACAAAAAGCAACCTAGAAATGAAATAAAGTATTATGTAAAATTATTTTTACCTATTGCTCTTAATTGTATTTATACCAAATTTACATCAAACAAAAAAGATGAAATAATGTCTTCTATTGTACTTTATAAGTCTTTCAAATCAATTATGTCCAAACTATTGTAATGGTCCTGGGCATGATACTATAATTATCAGCACATGATCTATATAACAATTAAACTTATTACCATCTTAGGTATAACTTCAAGCATAATGAAATAAAGGGTGTATAAAATCAAGTGCTTATGATGGAATAATGGGGCTATAGTGTTCATAATTGGTCCACACCTTTTTGAATGGTAGAGGAAAATTAAGCCATTTATTGGGCAAGATTCCTTCAAAAAGAGACCTTACATTTCAGGCAAGGGATGAACAAGATTCTTTGGCAATGTTTCTAATTATAAAATTCAATGATCTTCGAGATAAATGATACATATATGTTTATGTTTGTTGGTACCGTTATGGAAATTAGTAACATCTACGAAAGAGAAAAAAAGAGAATTTTGAGAAAAAACTGGAAAATGTAGACGGAAAACTTTGAATGCCCTTCCTCATTTGCTTTTGGTCCTATTTATGTTATGATTCTTTGGCTCCCACAAATTATAATTTCATATCTTGTCATCCATACCTAATCAAGATAAGATTTAAACAATTTTTGACATATTTTTCTTATAAATTCGAAGTCTAAAAGTTGTAGTTTTTACTAAACGCGCCCACGCCTAATCCTCATTACCATTGTCGTTAGTTTTATCCTTTTAGTTGCACCTTATTTTAAGGCATTTTGATTTTTTAAGCTTTAGATTTGCCAAAGATCATCTGAAAATAAAAAGATAAACTAATATTTAAGATATAGTTAGTGATCACAATTAACACATGAGAATTAATATCTAAAATGATCAATTTTAATTGATATTTGAACATCTTTTTCCCAAATTTGAGTGCCTTAATAGGATGTTTAGAAATATTATTTTTATCCATGTTTATTCTTAAAACAAGAGAAAACTTGATCTACATTCTATTTGATGCATTTTTGGTGGGCATTCTTCCACATAAAAAGGACATAAATGTTTCTATCCACCTGTAATAAATTTATTATTTCAACTGATGTTATGTTTGATGAAATTGAATCCTTTTTTCCAGCATTCCTATCTTCAGAAAGAGACCTCAAGTGAAAATAGAGCAAAAGATCGATTTTTTTCTTGATTTTTATAATGAACCTATTTTAGTTATTTTAATGAAATTATTTAGTCTCCTTCTATTCAACCTATTTAGCCTATTCCTTTCAAGTTACTACCAAATGTTAAGTCACTTAAGTCATATGGAATGATGAAGGATAAGGAAGAACAAGTTCGACCATTGTAGATTTATTCTAAGAGGAAAATATAAATCCCTCAAACTATGCACATACAATCTCCTCCTTTAATAACCATTCAAACACATAAAAAATCTTATAACCTTACTAAAGCTATCATACCACAAAATGATGCTTCTTAACTAGTTAATAAACTTAATCAATCAAATGATATTGACCTATTAAATGCGCTTAGGAAATGAATCAAAACTTGAATAAAATATCCACAAAACATATTCAAGACTTACTAAAACCTATCCTAAAGTTATAAATGTAACGCCCCAAATTAGGGGTTAGAATATGAAAGAAATTCAGTACGTTTGATGATTTTTATTTGGATCTTTTTGGCATGCATTCATGGCACTTTCCGGGTACATTGGTTTAATGAAACTTCGGATTGATTCGGACAATATGAAGACAATTTTAGTAATTTTTGGAGACTTCAATGATTTTTAGAAATTGCTGGTGAAGTCCAAATGTTTTGAAAAATTAATTTGGGAGTCGTTATTTTCTTGCGAAATTTTGGTAAATTTTTGGAAGTTGTCTGAAACTTTTAGGTAATTGTTTGTTATAAGAATTCATAAGTGTGTTTTTGGTTAGTTCACTGTGCATCAAATAATAATAATTTAATAC
>JANKOE010000002.1:10387208-10401046 GCA_026284465.1 Erythroxylum citrifolium | reverse complement strand
ACCGGTATTGGGATGTCTAAAGTTTCCAGCGCGACTCGATAACTTTTATCCGATACTCGTGCTCGGATGTCGGAATGTCGTTTGATTCGATATTTGTTTCGCTCCGATTAGTTTTCGTTTGTTTTTCGTTTCCGTTTTTCGGTTGGGATCCGGCTTCCAGATCGGGTTCCAGCAACCCACCCACCTATTATTCAACACAAGGTAGAATGGGCCTGTGCAAGTTTCAAGCTCAAATGGCTTTTACTTGAGGGAGTGTGTTAGTGAATATATAAAACCAATTAAGTTGGTCTCACACAATAGCTTAAGCTATTATAGTGAAACGGTCACTTAACGGACATATCACATTTTATTAAAAATAAATTAGACAATATCCTAATTTAAACTTTATTTGTTTTTAATAAAAATCAAATAACAGGCATGTTGACAAAGGGATTATCAAATAGACATTATTAGCAAGTTTGAAATAGATGATATTTATTCACCAGAGAAATGGTATTTTCACTTGGTCATGAGTAGTGGGCTAGCATATAAATCTATCACTATTTCTAAATTTGAGCCTCGGCAACCTTAACTATATATACTTGAGACAGTCATCATCCGTGTAATGACATAGATACAATTAAGGGTGGTTGCAACTCCAGATTGAAGGTATCAAGTGTAAAGTTCCAGCACTAACCCTGTCGCTTATCGTGTTAGTCTTTGAGGTTATGGCCAAAATCTCTGATCTGTCGGCATTTCATGACGTGACATTTTCTTTTCTCATCTAGAATCCGTCCAAAAATATAATGCTTCATTTAATTATTACATTATCTTCATACCTTGCATTCTTTAAAAATAACTACGTACATGCCAGTGAAAGATTTTTAAGTGAACAACGTAACCCCTTTGAGGTCGAGGATAATATTAATAATTGGTCACACAAGAAACAAGCACAAAGCAGTAGGCCAGCCAATATTACTACGGATATGGTGGTTGTCATTGATACTCTCATCAAAGAAACCCTTTTCGCGGAAGGTTTCACTTTATCCTGATAAAGCACAACAGATATGATCAGTCGAAACAAATATAAATGATCTTTTGATTCTTGTAAAACCATGCCCACATGGATCTTTGCCTCTTCATCCCCCAACACATACTCCAACTTGATCTCACCTTCCTTGCGTTTTCGCCCATCCCCTCAACTCTGCGTTGAAGACTTCTTCCATGCGTATATGTCTACTTCTCCCCAGCTGGCTGGCTCGACCACTCACCAACTCATTCGGGTATTAAGCATTATTACAAGTTGCTTTCATTAATATGCGAGGTACGGAAGGTTATGGGTACGGTGATGGATAGAGGAGGATATCATCAAGTATATTAATGGTACTCTTCACAGGATATGGTAATATATATAGATACATAAACTATGAAAGATGCGACTATGTTCATTTAATGTTATTAGTACGTCTAGTTTAATCAGCAGGTGGGGACTAAGACAGAAGGGTAATAGATAGAGTTGTGTGGAGGGGAAACAACAGTATCTTATCAATGTCAGTGAATCGGTGTTCATGGATCTCTTTGTTTCGAGTTAAGCTGCTTCTTGATTATATTGGCATAAATAGCAAGGAAAAGTACATGTAGACGCGTTGCTAATAGTTCTCGACTACGTGGTACTTGTAAATTGGTATCTTTCTGTGGGACTCTATGTGTTTTTCTTGTTAATATGCTAAATTCCTGAGCTTCTAGCCTTCTACCCAATTAATTACTGGAATCGACAACACTTAAACTTATGTACACAAAGGAAGAGCGAAGAGTAGGTCTTTATGTACTACGGTACTAGTAACATTTAAATTACAACCTAAATGATACGCCTGTACTTTAAGCAGGAGCCAATTGAGTTACTATAGAATTTAATTAAGTGGGTACATATAAGATACAAAAGATTATAAATTAAAATTGAAATATGAATAAAAGTACTACGTATCTAAGCTATTCAACATTGTTGCGAGTTAAAAGTTTACTTTGTGTCGTTTACTTTTTTATTAGTTCCAAAATTTTATAATTATTTGTTTTGTTTGAAATTAACAATAAAAAAAAAGATTTGTTATCGTCATTCAATAGCCTTGAGGATCACTGTGAAAAAGCTACGAGGCTACACCAAGGCCATGGGCGGTCCGCAGGACAAATGAAGATTTCTTTCACACTGCCGCCACAATCACATCCCATCACATGCTCATCGACATACATGACCAGACTTTGAATCTTTTGTTTAATATTACGGTGTCTTATTCTGTCTTATAAATTTTACTTATTTATTTATGTGAGTTCCGTGTAGATTCCGCATAAATGAACACAAGACCCGTATAAATAAATAGCTGAAATTTATGAAATAAAATAAAACACTATAATATTAAACGGAAGATCTCGCCCCATATTATGGTAGGCTCTAGAAGCGAAACACTGCTATTCCTTTCGCAAGCATTTTTTGAAGTCAAAGTAGTTCTTATTTGTTGATCAACCAGCTCATGTGAGACCTTAGCTTCCATGTATAGTTCGGTCCTACTTTCTCTTCTTCCCACATATAATATTTCAAAGTCTAGGAGTAGTTAGTTTTCACACTTCAACGAGCACATGAATTTAGTAGCAACAAAATTCTTCAGGCACAACTCGAAAACATAAACAAAAGCCGCCCCTTGATATCTGTAAAAGCATTTACTTTTGGTTGGAGAAAAACCTAGTTTGAATCATATAATTTTAGGATCCAAACTGCAACTAAAGTCAAACCAAAATGAGGGACATTGGTGAAACTGAAACCCCATAAAACCGTGGGAGAAATTTCCTTCAATCTTCCAAGGAACCAGGTCATTGTCATATAACCTTGATTTCTGACAGGCTGGCAGATTAAACAATTTTTAGGCATGTGATGTGTTAATTATAATAACACATTATTTAGCGAGAACCACACTGTCAGCCATTACCTGATAAATAAGGCACGTCATTGTATATTTTGCGTGAAACTTGGAATGGCAAGAAATAGATGCCCAGCTTGCTTTTATGTTCGCTAGTTTGATTTTGTTTGTGTAGTTTTATTTAAATGGTGTTCCTGAGTGTGGAAGAGGAAGGAGGGAGGATGGAGAGGTTTCGTACGGATTGACGACATTATTCTTTTTCTCACATGGTTTTATCATTGGATCCAACTCAAATTTTAGGTTTATTCATCTCTCATCATTATTAAAAGGAAAATATATATCTTGATTTCTTCTTACATCATGTGTAAAAACTAAACTCCATTCAAAATTTTCGTACAGTCATGTATATATCATATTTATTTTTATTCTTCCTCTCATAATCATCTGTCTTTTATGAGGAAGGCATTGGCTGTACCTTATTACAAATTGATAGAAAGTGTGAAATATGTGATTGATCAACAAAATAAAGAATTCTAAAAACGACAAAAGTTGTGTGTCTTGTTTATCTTGTTTCCTTTCGTATATAGCACAGCAGCACTACTAGGAACTTTCCCTAGTTAGTCGACGATTATGAAAAGAAGTAAACCAATAAAATAAACTTGCAAAGCTCATCATATACTTCCCAATCCTTAGTATCGGACGTTCATCATATACTTTCTCGATTCTGAGTATTGGACCTCATTAATCCTAAATACAATTCTTTCCTCTTTTTATCATTTAATATTAACTATATACCCTACATGAGTAGCTTGTACAAGTAATATATATTTGTTTAATTGCACATATTACCGATAGATTATGCTTGTTAAGCTGTAATCCTGCCTATTATACATTTGTGGATGGAATTCAGTTGCGTATTTGGTCAAATTTATAATATGGGATACGAAAGACTTAAAGAAGGTTGATATAACACAATTTGCAGCTATTATGACGCTCCATGATTCTCCATTAAGAAGAAACCAAAAGCCCTTCTCGATTGGTTCATCCAAAGTGTGAAACAAACAACTAAACGGTGTTGTAGGTGCAGGGGTGCATGTGTTTCTGGCATTATTTCTACTTTCACCAAGTGAAAAAGTACCGTATCGTTTTTGCAGTACCAACATCGAGAATGCCACCAAAATTCTTTATTTCCAAACGAGAAAGCTAGCCAGTAATGAGAGTCCAAGACATGCAAGTGTAAGAAAAAGCCATGCCCATGTATGAAACCGTTGAGGAAAACGTGTCAAAACTTATTACCGTATTCTTTGTGACCGGACAAAGGGACGTTTGACAAGGAGAGGGTACTGTTTCTTTGTGTTTGACGCGGTTTTGGAGCTGCTTGACAGATGAGCAACAGCTGGTTTGTGTGTTTTGCGTTGAGGCAGTCTTGTTGCTCTACCCTTGTCACTGTTAAGACTGCGCGTGATTTTAGTTTTTAGTTTTTTTAATATGTTTATTAAGCTATGTGACTTCAGATTTTAAATTTTTAATACACTTTGCTTTTGTGCTCTCCAGAAAACCTACCTGCGGATCCTGGAAGTTGCGTCTTGAGAAGAAGAATCCCATGTCCTGTATTA
This sequence comes from Erythroxylum citrifolium, assembly GCA_026284465.1. Lineage (NCBI taxonomy): Eukaryota > Viridiplantae > Streptophyta > Magnoliopsida > Malpighiales > Erythroxylaceae > Erythroxylum > Erythroxylum citrifolium. Next base: position 10,396,542 of record JANKOE010000002.1, on the reverse strand, counting down.
ATTTATTGATCTGCTCTACAAAGTAATATATGTTCTTTTAAATAGAATTACACATTTCTCCTTTTGATTAACTAGACATAAAATCCATAATGTTAAATGGTGATTTGGTTCAATTTTTTAATTTTTTATTGTGATTCTTAATTTTTTATTTTATTTTTCACATAAAAATTTGTTGGTTATTAACACAAATATAATTACAATTTTATTATTAAAATAATTAAATACTAAATAAATTAAAATAAATTGATTTTATCAATTAATTGAATAATTAGTTTTACTTAAAGTTATTATAAAATATTTACCAATAAAATTGGTAATAAGTTAATTATATTTAGTACAAATAAATAATTATATAAGTAAAAGTCTAAATTTTATTGTAAAGCATCATTTATTTATTAATATATTTCAATGGTTAAAATCAATGTTATTATTTAAAACTAAATGTTTGTATTTTATTATATAAATAATTATTTTAAAAATTTTAAAGTAATATATCATTAAGATATTGTAATTTTGAATAGATTTATCAGATAATTATTAAACTTTAAAATTTTTTACTTTTAAAATTTAAAATTTAAAATTATTGTAAAATAAAAATTAATCCAAATGATTAAAATTATCTTATTTATAATTTTTACTATTAGTTAATATAAAATAGATTAAATAATATATATCTAGTTAATAATAAAAATCAAAATTAAATAAAAGTTGGAGATAAATTTATTTTATAGAATAATTGAATAACTAATTTTTATTGCGATCTCTTATAAAATATTTATTAATAAAATCAATAATCATATTAATTACTTTTTAGTGAAAAGAAATAATTATTTGTGTACAAAATTATATATTTTTATTTATAAATTAATAATATCTATTAACTAATAAAATATCTAGCTAGGGCGGAGGGCGGCGGGGGTTGGGTTGGACTTGGAGCACCCTATATTTATTAAAGTATTCTAATTTTATACCGCTTAATTTGATCCGCATTGCGTAAATGTGCGGATGAAAAGGTTAATCGGAGCAGAAAAAATCTGTCCCGTTGGTGGGTGTCTCAACTCTCAACTGGGGTGATGTGACTTGGTATCTCCATGCGAAGAAACTCTGGAACGCTTGTACTGCTTCATATCTACTTTTGACCTTTCCACGGTGGTTCTGCTTTGGGTGAACCTAGGTGTGGAGGTGCTGGATCAAACTGCCTCAGTTTCCTTGCCTTTTCTCGATTCCCGAGTCGCGTTCAGGCATGTCTTAATGCAGTTCACACTTATTAATGAATAAGTCAGTCACTGAATGAGAGTAATTGACTTGAAAATGTTGTCTAGAACAACAAAGTCGTCCTAATACTTATCAAGTGTTCTTTCTTTTGAGAAGACGTTCCTCTGTGTCTTAGCATCCACGTTTGACAAGTTAAGTTGAAACTCTACGTATAGTGAAAGCTCAGAACTGCCTATTTGAGGGTTGATTAAATAAAATAATATATAAAAATTGGCAGGACAAATAGGTCATTTCAGGACAAATAATACGAGGAGTTTAATTTCCATGTACCCCTAATAAGCACATCTGTCATCCAATGTACTGACGAAGCCTACCTCCGTCCCCACGTTCACGAACTCCTCTCTATAAATATCCAAAACTTCCTCCCTCACAATCAAATATTCCTTTTCTTCACTCCCGATGAACGAACCTCACTACACAGCTAAACAAAGACAGAGAGCAATTGAGATCTAGCTTTCGTCCTGTCAAAAACCCCTCGGTTTTTTCACTTGTTTGAATCCAGATCCTTGAACAACACCAACAACTCCATTGAAGATAAGCTTCAATATTTTGAAGTTGGTCCAAGTCTTTTATTGTCTACACTTGAGCAATGGTGAAGACTGAGCAAAAGATGGAATCAGAAAAGCCAGTGGCAAAATCACCGTCCTCTTCCTCCTCATCATCTTCACGTAAAAATAAGTGCAAGGGTGTGAGAATGAGAAGCTGGGGTTCGTGGGTATCAGAGATAAGAGCACCAAACCAGAAGACAAGAATATGGTTAGGCTCCTATTCTACAGCTGAAGCAGCTGCTAGGGCCTATGATGCTGCACTTCTCTGCCTAAAGGGCTCTTCTGCCAATCTCAACTTTCCAATCACCTCCTACCATTGCATTCCTGACACTGTCATGTCTCCAAAATCCATCCAAAGAGTGGCTGCAGCTGCTGCCAATAGCTTTACCGACAACGCCACAATCACAACCACCACCGCCACCCCACCGGGATCATCACCGTCTTTTCCTTCTTATTCATCTTCCTCGTCATCTCCGTCAATGGCCTCCTCTCCTTGTGATCAGTTTGACGACGGTATTTCCCTCATGCAACCTCTGGACGCCTACAACGAACAAATTTGCGTTATGGATTCATTGTACAGCTATGACTGTTTGCAATCTCCCAAGTATCTTGATCAGATGTTCAGTGGGGCTTCTTTCAATCCACCGACGATGGATGATTTCTATGAAGGGGATATTCGGCTGTGGAGCTTCGCTGATTAGATTAATTAAAGCTACTGATTACAATTCTTTTGTTCGTTCGTGTCGATTCATGATCTTCGTCCTTTGTTTCTTGAAAACATTACTGACAGTAACCTTATAATTTCGTATGATATTATATTGATGTTAGGAGAAGAGGCTCACATGATGACAGGAAACATTTTTTTGGTGCTATCTTATGTGAGTCTCTACAGAAATTATGTACTCTCAATTATTTGAAACTGTGCCATATTAAGAATATTATTGATTGAGAAAATTTTTATTCAAAGCGATGTCTTGTTAAAGGAAGTAAGGTCAAATATATTAATGCTTGCCATTCTAATGTACATAACCAGTTTGATGTCACTGTGGGTAGAATGAAAGTTTGGTTCTTCATATGTCAGAAGTGGAAACATATGTACAGAAGGTATGGAAACTTGAAATCACCTGCAAGCTGGTTGTTTACAACGGTTATAGCAATTCGTATGATCCGACGCTTTTTTACCATATGAAGTCTCATTTGACAAACATTCAGGGGAATAACTGCAGAAATCCAAGCTCTGGTAGCTTCAGGAGTATCCTGATCCTAAATGCTGATGATTGTGGATTTATATCTGCAGAAAGATGACGGCCACCGTAAAATTAGGAACGGGAATAGCTTGGCTGAGCTCACCTTTGTTCTCTCGGTTCCTCTGAAATATTTTATTTATTAAATAATACTCATAAAACTAACGTCTTTCTTCAAACTTAACAAATAATATCATTGTAATTAATCGAATGAGGCAGAATTAAATCAGAAAATCAAATTTAATCTGTTAAACTCGACTAAAATTTCAATCAAAATATATTTTATTCCTAATTTAAAAAATTATTTATAAAAATAAAATTTAATTAAAATAAAAATTTTTCAATAGTTTTTAATTAGAAACTGTTTTTGCCTTTTCCTACAGATCCTACTCCAAAGTATTCGATCATCGAATTGAGTTGAAACGAATATCTGACGGGCTTGGTTACTCTAGTCTAGATTTGATATCAGATGACAGTGCCTGAAATTTCACACGGTCTGGGCTAGTTAAAAATATGCAAGATCAGTTTCATGATAACGTATATACGGTGGGGTATCAGATCAGATATGATAGGTCTAATCCAGTAAATAACCTTTCGGCCTAAATTTGGACCCTGGTCAGAAGCTGAAGCCGAGATCGCACATGTCCTGTCCTCTTTTGCAATGCATTATGGTATGAGGTCCCATCCATCATTGTTCCTTTAACAGTTCTACATTGTATTTGGTCTTTTCAGGTTCTGCTCCCCGATACCACCACCCTTTATCATCATCTCGGTCCTGTTATTGGGTCCAATCTGGGCCATTGAATATCCGCGCCCACCTGGGATTCGGTCCCCACGTGCTCTGTCTAGCTAGAGGCACATGGCATTATCTACATATGACAAATGATGGTTCCACGATAACAACACATCACGTGACCAGTGACCATCTATCACTCTCCTTTCTATAGCTTCTCCACTGTGGTAGCAGAGCAGGGGTGAAAAAAACCCAGACCGAGCAGAGTAGAAGTTACGGACCAATCTTCTGTTACGGTCGTAGTCTTCCCACCATCTTCTCCTAAATTTTATCACATATTTATTTATATAATTTTATAATAAATATATGGATAAAATTAAATAGTATAATATTAGCACACTATAATAGAAATAAAAGATTTTCTATGAAAAAAATGTCCATCCTATTTGACTTTGATTAGATTTTAGATTAGGTTTTGACATTTTATTATTATTAAAATTTTTAAATTTTGAACTAGACTTAAATTTAAGTTCTTTAATTAAACCAATTTTGAAATTGGAAAATTCTGTTCAAAATAATAAAATGATATTATTTTAAAATTTAAAATTAAATTTAGGCTTTGTTTTGAAAGGTATTTAGTATTGTGATTATGTCAAATCACTAGTATGATATTTAATAATCACTTTATTAGATTGACTGATTAAACTCAATCAGCTGTTTTTGAAAATGCTCCTACAAGAAAAGCATTTTGCTCCAATAATTGATAAATTAAAAGACGATTGTGCCAAAAAATTATTACAAATTATTTAAACTGTCATATTTTTTATTATTTTTCCTTTATCAAATACTAGTACCCTAAACATTCCTCCATATTTCCTGTTATAGTTAAACAATTAAAATACATGCTTGAGTGTCTATAAATTCACCTTAATAATAAGTTATTAGTTAAGCAAAATATAGGAAAATAAGTCTTATTACAACTAAGTTAGCAAAAGCCATTGATAAATAAGTTAATACACTAGAAGAAATAAACTTCAATTTATTTAATACGGAAAAAGAAAGTAGCATTAGTAAAGATAATAATAATATTTATTTATTTGTTTATTATTATTATATTAGTATTATGTTCTATATTTTCTGGTTAGTTATAAATTTAATTTTTGTGAAATTAAATATATAAAATCTAACTATTTATGAGAATATTTAAAGAAGTACCGATATATAATACTCATGTCGTAATAAATCTTTTTTTAAAGTCATACTTTCATAAGTCATTTTATATATGAACAACTAATTTTACAAATATTCGTAAATAAATTACTAATATTATTTACTAATTAAATCAGCCGATATAATCTATTGTCAACTAACTGCTAATAAAATTAGCTAATAACTTAGTGTAATTTGTTGATTGCCCAATAGAGTCTTAATTTGTCTCAATCAAGTTTTGGACTATTTAACCTAAAAATAAAATTTTGGATCGTCCGGGCAAGCCCGATTGACTTGTCTCATTGCTAAGCCTATAGTAGAGTCTTATTGGCCATAATTTGTTCAAATCAAGCTACGATTATCATGAATTATGCATTTGTCTTAATGTAATATGGAGACTAATATACTGTCTCTCGTTGATCATTATATTTTCTAATGTATCTGATATCATTATTGCAAGAGTTTTATGAGCTTATAAAGACAAAGTAAAAATTTTGTAAATTAATTTATCAATTAATTAGTCGATTTTTATAAATTAATAAATTTTTATGAATCAAAATAAATTAACTAATTTTTATTTAGAAAAATTTTCAATGAAATTTTAAATTATTCGATAAATAAGGACATTCTTTTTCAATCAACCTTTTAAATCTTAAACTTTTTATCTTACTAGATTCCGATTTTTAAAATATTGCTAATATCTATAACCACAAACGATAATTGTTTACTTGAATATAGTTGATAATGTTCATTTAACTACCTACCTAGGCTTTGTTAGATTACAATGAATGTATTTGGCATGAGTCAAAGGAAGTCAACGATGAATGAATTTGGAGACTAAATTTAATTTAAAATATTATTTAATTAAAAGTCCAATTCTTTAATATTTTATTTTATTAGAAAATGACATACTACATCATCATCATCATCGTACCCCAAAATCCCGCAATAAAGTATGATCTGGGAGAGCCTGATAATACGTAGCCTTACCCCTATATTATAAAGAGGCTGTTTCCAATAGGCCCACATGCATATGTGACATGATAAACGGATAACATTAATATAAAAAATTAAAGATACTATTATTATTGGCAAAATCTTAATAAACGACGGGGTAATAATAACGATGACAGAGATACATTACAGTAGTGTGAGTGACAGGGTGTTAGTATGCTCCGCTGAATTTTCAGTTGTGATGTGCCAAGAATCAGCTGCTCCCTCTGCTAGCTTATGCTCCTGGCGCCAGCAACAGCGATATTGTCTGCAGCTAGTATCACCGGAGGAAGCTCGAACGTTCCTGTCTCAAGCCAAAATGACATATTACATCTTCAATATATATTTCATTAAATTGTCTATTTGAGTACAGACTAAATTATTCGGCCTAATATCTTTTTAATTGGCCCGGCTAAGTAGCAAAGTCTTGGGCCAGGCTTAGACATATTATGATCTGAAAAGCCACTAAACAAGCAGATCCAAAATCCGGAAACCCGTATCAACAACCCGAACTTGGTTTGATTCTTAGCTTCTAGCCTTTAGTCTATTTTTCACACCTCCACCATCGGCCGCCACCAGTCTAGGTTGTTGCCATTTGCTTTGTTCTCTGATTCACCGCCGGGGCTTTAAAGTTAGAAACCGAGATATGGGTTTTACCAAGGACCAGTTACTTGCTCGCTTGAAGGTTCTTTGTTTTCTCTTTGACCTTTTCTTATCCTCTGTATAAAGTACTAATTGACTCTATCGCTTTGTATTCTTAACGTCTTTTGTTAGCGTGATATGAGATATACTGGCTTATATTTTCTATTGTGAAATTTTGTAGTTGATAGGATGATCATTTCTGCCGTCCTGAAGCTGTTTAATGTTACGAACAGTGAACCATTTTTTGCAACTTTTTGGTTAGCTCGAGCGTTGTTTTTGGTTTCTACGATGTTCCTGTCGTAGCGTGAAATGTTTCATTTTTTTTCCAATGTATTAGGTCAGGATTGAGTTAGCCTTTACATATTTTTTCCTTGTTTAGCTTTCGCCAATTTAGATTTTTGTGAAACATGGAGATATGATATGGTGGTTATTCTAAATTGAGAGTGTGCTTGGTTGGGAAATTAAGGATTTATAATGAATATAGCTAAGAATGGAAATAGATATGACTTCCATTATTCACTATATTGGTTTATACAGTATTGCCCCAAAATGGAATATAGAAAATAGAAATAGTGTTCATCTAATTATAATATATTACCAAGCATCCTTTTTTATTCTTTACCCTTTTCTTTCTTCCCATAATAACTAACCAAGCTTCCCCTAGAAATGGGTGGATTTAATTTCTCTACGTTCTTCTCCTGGTTAATCTGGTCAAGAGGAAACAAACTATTAGCACCAGTGTCTTACTTGCTATTATTTGCTTGAGTGAGTGTCGTAAATCTGGCGATTCATTGTTGCATTTTTTTTAATGTAATCAATGTTTGTTAATAATAAATAGCTAGATATTGTTTCCAAAAAATTGCTCATCACTTATGCCACGTTCTGTGTAAAATGTTTAGACTTCGACTTAGAAGTTTTTCAATCATTTTAAAAAATGACAGGTGGCTGAATTGGTTAGTGATGTGTTTCTAAATTTTTATATTTTTGGTTGTTGCATACCATTAGAGGAGCTGATTTAGCATTTTCTTTTAATGATATGAACTAATACAGATTTTTGTGTTCTTTTTAGGAGCTTCAAATTAAATTTTCCCAGTATGAACATCCTGTCGTTTTGACAGTTGAAGCTCAGGTTAAGTTGTAATAGAACTTGCCTATGGCTTAATTTTTAAACATCTGATTCATCTCTGTCCTAGAATAAATATTTGTGTGTTGATGCAATACCTTTTCGTTTCCCTTCAGGCTAAATATGTTGGGGATAAAGGGGCTGGACTAAGTAAAAATTTATTCTTGAAGGTGAGATCTGGAGCTTTCTGTGATTTTAACTGCCAATTCCAGAAATATATTTTGTCTTTTGGTTATATATAGCTCAATAATTTCCTTGCTTAGATATGCAGGACAAGAAAAATAGGTTTTATATTGTTTCTGCTCTTGCGGATACGAAAGTAGATATGAAAGGTGAAGATTCATCATTCCTTTACCTTTTTCTTGTATATGGAACTTCAAAACATAGTATTACTGGCCCGCTCTTGAATATTTATTTTCTTTTATTTGTTTGGGATGATGATACTGGTTACTTATGCCTTAAAGCTGATAGTTTTATCTCAGAGGCTTGGTTTGGGGAAAGGAGGTGTAAGAATGGCTCCTGAAGATGCTTTAGGAGAGATACTTCAGGTATATTCTTTCAGCTTCCTAATCTCTCCCACTGATGTTTCAATTGATTGCTTTGCTTCTTAACCTGTACATTATTGTTTATTGCAAATTTTAACAATTAGATCTCGAGATTGACTTACCCTTGAGCAGCAAACTCCATTTTTAAGCAAGAATTGCAACGATGTCGGTCAAATTTTTTCATCATCTTTTATGCTTGGTTTGGGTATTGGCAATTTTCTACTAGAAAAGTGACCTCTTTATATACTTGCCACAAAGTTTGATCAATGTTGGCATGCTCAAAAAAGGATCAGTTGAATGTTGATTGAATTGTTGGAAATTCAATCAACATTTTTTAGGGATCTAAATATCTGTTAATTGGTCTCTTAGCCTTTACTTCTAACAGCCTACAAAGTTGAACAAAAGTTTGGTGATCTCTCGATATTCAATCTTCGGAAGAAAGTTACTAGGTCTCATGGTCAAACCCAATGGCATAGCAATGGAAGTAGCATCATGTAACCGTTAATGGGTATTTGGATGGGCTATCATAACAGCTCCAAAACTCCCCACAATTGTTTTGAGAAAAAAACTCCCCATATTTAATAGATGAAAACTATACTATGTTTTGGTTTATTTTTATGAGCTTATGAAGTACCTTTCCGCTATATCAGTTAGATGAAGTATGCAGACTTGATAGTTATTCACTGTCCAATAACTCTATCGTTTTACTTTACAAGGTTCCTCTGGGTTGTGTTACTCCATTTGCACTCATCAATGAGTCAGCAAGGTAAGCACTAGACTGGATTTATTAAACTTGTTGATTTTAGCTGTTTTTTATTTTAAATTTTCCATTATTTCGATACATATCCTGTATTTTTATGTGAATTAAAATAAACTTACGGTGATTATTGTTGATACTGATACTGAACATTGTACTGCTCATCTGTTGACTGTTCAATGGATGGTGCAATCTGTGCAGTATTTAGAGAGTAAAGTCTCCTATTATAGGTCAATCTTGATTTCCTTCAAACAAATCATAAGAC
>JANKOE010000002.1:10376143-10387108 GCA_026284465.1 Erythroxylum citrifolium | reverse complement strand
ATCTCTCGATATTCAATGTTAGGAAGAAAGTTACTAGGCCTCATGGTCAAGCCCAATGGCATAGCAATGGAAGTATCATCATGTAACTGTTAATGGGTATTTGGATATGCTGTCATAACAGCTCCAAAACTCCCCCCAATTGTTTTGAGAAAAAAACTCCCCATATTTAATAGATGAAAACTATACTATGTTTTAGTTTATTTTTATGAGCTTATGAAGTACCTTTCTGCTATATCAGTTAGATGAAGTATGCAGACTTGATAGTTGTTCACTGTCCTAACTCCATCCTTTTACTTTACAAGGTTCCTCTGGGTTGTGTTACTCCATTTGCACTGATCAACGAGTCAGCAAGGTAAGCACTAGACTGCATTTATTAAACTTGTTGATTTTAGCCGTTTTTTATTTTAAATTTTCCATTATTCCGGTACATATCCTATATTTTATGTGAATTAAAATAAACTTATGGTGATTATTGTTGATACTGATACTGAACATTGTACTGCTCATCTGTTGACTGTTCAATGGATGATGCAATCTGTGCAGTATTTAGAGAGTAAAGTCTCCTATTATAGATCAATCTCGATTTCCTTCAAACAAATCATAAGACAAACTTTAACAGGTCCTTCCACTTATCCTTTAGCTGCCCTCTGGTTCCAAGGATCCAGCCATGCGGAGCTGGATTTGGAAAGAGAGACATTGACAATTTTTTACTTCTAATTCTAGTCATTTACCAAATGGTGTAAAAATATTTATTAGTAATTTGGAAGCTATTTCTGGTTTCTAGAGTTTTGTGGGACTTTGTTTTCTGACTCGTCAAGACTCGACTGTATTTTCTTAGTAATGTCCCATCATAACTACTGCAACATTTTCAGTCAAAAGTCCCGGTATGTATCTCAATTAGTGCACTTTCATTTTTGGGACTTATCTCTTGTTGTTACTTAATACTAATGAATCAAGCTTAGCATCATACAAGTTTATGAATGTTTTGCTGATGATTGATTATCCTCATCATACGATTCAATGTTGAATTGTTTAAAGGCTTGCCCTACTAAGGCATAAATCTCTATGCAAATATACTGTTTGAATTAACATCCATATTTCTATCATGAAGACATGTCTCGCTGTTGCTGGATAAAGGATTTAGAAATCAAGAGACGTGCATCTTCCACCCTCTGTCTAATGATACATCCATTTGTAAGTCCCAAGGCTCTTCTTTGCTTGCTGCGTTTTTCACCCTTAGTTTTGCATGAATTGCTTTCTTTTGTTAAATTTGGCTTCAAATTTTTAGTACTTGTACAGTTGCTTGTGCATGTTATACTGCCATTTGTTCAAATTAATGTCCATACTATCCCATATGGAAGCCTGCTGATTTTATAAATATCCTTTGACGTTCAGCTCTTACCGTTGATGATCTTGACAAATTTCTCAAATCGGTTGGAAGAGATTCTTCATATGTAGACTTGGAGGTATTGAAAGTTAATTTCTTTCTTGTATTTCTTGATTTGTTTGCAATTTGATGTCTAATCATTAAGTTCCTTGCAGGCTAGCCCAGCAGTAGGGAAGGATAATCCTCCCGATCTAGCTGCTCTTGTCCCATCTGATTCTGTTAACATTTCCGGTACTGCAGATGATGCAGCTCCAATGCAAAGTCTTGAAGTGAAGTCTATTCCTGCAGATAAGAAGTCCACAACTGTCTCAGGTAATTCCTTGTACCGTGGATCGTACGTAATTTGTGAGATTGAGGGGTAGGTGGCAATTCTGTGTTTTTTTGGGGACTTTACCTTCAGACCCACTTGATCCACCGTCATCTATTGCCAATAAAGTTTCTGCATCTGTGTAGGTCTCTTATTTAGTTTGCAGGATTTTTTTATTTTTTGACATACTGGTACCTCTTTCAACGATGCAGTAAACTCTACTAAACCATCAGGTAAAGCACAAGATTCCAAAAACAAGTCAGGTGATGTTCATAAGCCAAGTGCCGTGTCAGATGTTGAACTATTTGTGGACGAGATCCTAAAGAAAACATCCGATTTGGTGCTTTCAGAGGTAAACATCACATACTACTACTTTCCAATATCTACCTCAGCCATCTTTTCTGTTTATAGCAATTTGGATTTTGTTGATGCAGATTAATGAGGATACCATCAGGCAACATGGAGTAAATCTTGGCACTATTCTCGCTGATGATTTCAGAAAGCGTCTAAATTCAGATTTAAAAAGTCTTGCAGTGAGTAATCATTGTTTTCGTTTTGAAGTAAACGTTATTCATAGAGGTTATGGTTGCCTAGTTTAAGTATGCTTATACCTATGTTTATGGGGATTCTGCTGCAGACAATGTTCAAGAATACAGCATATACTCAAGGGTTTCTTGCTGGTACAAACTGTAAACCCAAGCGGCTATGAACTTGGCCATGGTGACACGATTGTCCAACCGAAAGAGACGGAACTTTTATGAATTATTTGAATACTCTTTCCATTTAATTCTCTGATGATGCTATTGAAGTTTTCGATTAAGCAATGGCGGTGAACTGCAGAATGTGTTACTGTTTACTATTTGTGTCAAACACGTACTGCCACCAGATTGACGATTACAAGCATTTCGTCAAGTATGTTTTATTATATTTCGTCAACTATAGCATTTCCTAATGCGGAGTTTGACACTATCAGTTATGTGATTGTCTTTACATGTTTTTATGCACGGATGAAACAAAAATAGATTCTACCGTGTAAGGTTGAAGTAAATTGTGCTTGCAACATATAAGAAGGTAAATGTTTCCATATGAAAGTAGTAGCACATATTAGCAAAATAAGAGCAGAAGGATGCCCTTTAAGAATGCAAAGAAAATCAGCTTTAGTACCAGTTTTATTAGACGTCCTTCCCAAAAGGGTTACTTAACGGTTAGTTTATGCACTTACATATAATCACACAAAGTCGGCTTTTAAAAATTAGACAGCTTTAGTATACCATTCTTTCTTAGGTGCTAAAGAACACTGCAAGAACTCCGCCTTGAATCAACTGCCCCAAAACATAAAAACTTAGATTCAGCACAAGCTATCAACCATTCCAAGGAGAAACAAAAACAACATGAGGCTCATCCATCAGGTATTGTTCTCTCAAGCGAAAAAAACAACACAAAAGAATGTTAATATAAGCTTTGCTTTCATGTTCTTTAAGGAATTCAATTGATCAACAAGATAAACAAAGAAATTGAATGCTTCTAAATTGAGAATACGAAATCTTTTATTTCACAAATGGTTTGGAGACATTATGATGAAGTGTTTTGAATTATTATTATAAAAGTAAAAAGGTGAGGCATTTGGGAATTAGTCTTAAGTCCATAGTTCCAATTTACTGCACAGCTAAATATAAGCTTGAGAATTCAAATCTAACCTCCATGGGAAGCAGGACTAATTCTCCTATAATTCCTTGCTCCAAATGGCCACAAAGATGCAAGTTGTCTTCTAAACCTCAAGCACCTTCCATCCCTTAGTATATCTTCCTCATTCTCATTGTCAATTCCGGAACCAACTGGCAGTTCTTGTCTGCAAACTGGACAAGAATTGTGTAACCTTAACCATGGCAAGATACACTCACTATGGTATATATGTTTGCATGGTAACTCTCTAGCCTCTCCTCCAATTTTAAACTCTTCCTTGCAAACTGGACAACTTGAGTCGTTTACCAAATGACTGTCTTCGATTTTTACCGTCGGTAATGCGTTGATGGCCTCGTCCGGTGCAGGTGGCGGTCCTTGTCGGTCATTTTCTGTTAGTTGCTCAATCAATTCATTTAGTTCTGAACCCAAGAAATAGTTTCTGGGATCAACACCAGGAAGAATTGGGTTTCGAGGCGGTAAAAGCGGACCCGGATGATCCGGTCGTCTTAGTAGAATAAATGTTGTAGGACTGGATTCAATTCCAGGTTCATATTGCTCACTTTCTCTACCAGACCTCCGATACCAGGGGCGACGGCGACGATGTTCAGCGTTGGGGTCATAGTACCACTGATCTCGTCGGCGGGGTCTGCCACGCATTCCCAGCTGGTCGTCGAGACCGTGATTGACCTAAACATACATAGATATACACAGAGTCATTGAAATTGTAATTAAATATAATTAAGGTAATTGTTTGTTTGTTTATTAAGAAATTTACCCTTCTAATCGGTGGGTCGAGCATGAGCGAGAGTGCTTCGAGTAAGCGAGCTTCTGGCGAAGGATCATAAGCCGTGAAATCAACGACCAGTCTCGGTCTGTTTATTTCAATTTCGCAAAGGAATTCACCGGAACATCGAGGACAGATGATCTCGGATGGTTCTGAGGTGGCCAGTCTGACAGTACGGTGGCACTGGTAGCACCAGTAGAGGTGGAAAGTTCTTGGGGTGGCGCCATTGTCGGTTCTCGTTCTTGGCGGGCTCAAAGACATGTTTAACTTCAGATGTTTTTGTGTTGAACGAGAAATAAACAGCAATATATATGGAAATGATGAAAAGGGTAGAAAGAAAGAAAAGAATGGCTTTTGGGAGATGAACAAAGCAAAACCTTTATTCGTGTGAGGATTTCAGGGGGATTGAAGTCTCACCATTAACTTGCACATACTGTTTCTTCCCTGGAAAGTAAAGGATCGAGTGTAAAAAAGGGTGGATTTTTGAAACTTCTAACGGCTATCCTTCCCGGGAAGCCTTTTTGTTTTGGACTCATCACATCACAAAAGCCTATAACTCAAACCATGGAATGGGTCAAGAATGGGCTAGAGATTATGAAGCCCAACTATGAAAACATAGTTTTATGATCCATGTCATTATTGTTTCTAAGAAAGCTATGATCCAGGTAATTGTCTGTTTCGAAGAAAGCAGTGTATGTCGTGTTCTCACTCGAAGAGGGGAAATAAAATTTAGAGCAATTTTTTCTCCCTTTTTTGTTTTTATAAGATTACACGATTAGTCGAGGCGACTAATCCCAGCTAAATCTTTGAGGAGGATCGAGAGACACCCTGAAAGTGTATTTACAAAAATGATAACCCTGAGCTCAAAGTTGACAGTAAAATTGGCGAGTCAATCAACACATCTGTTACTTTCTCAATAGGAACGACGAGGGATAACAACCCAGTTACGATTTTTTCTCTTTGAAGAAGAGAAATAGAGAAAAAGTACAATGGGAGGCCTAAGTTCATGATTATATCATAAACATGCGCGTCATGATAATTCACTTGTCTATATTAATTATCTAGAATTCAGCAACATGATATGTTTGTAAAGCATAACTTAGTGGATGAGAAGACTCTATGATAATTACCCGCCAAATCATACAAAGAACGTGACCTCATTATCACCTTTTTAGCTATTAGGGCCTTGACCTAGGCCTTTTTTATGGCATTATTCACGATAAATCTGCTTTCCTAATTGTTACTTAATACGTATTCGACAATGTTAATAACGACTTGTAGTTCTTGACATCTATTATGTCTTTTTTATTAGTATTTAATGATTTAGTTGAATCCTGCGGCAGGGTTCTACATTTGCGACCTACCAACACTAACCAATCTCTCATTATTTATTGCCTCTTTGGAACCAAGTCAACAAAGTGAACAGGGTTAGGTGACTTAACTCAGTCAATCCACAGTTGTATTTCCTCTTAAAGAAATCAAGTAATCAGCTTTTGATAAAGAAATCAAGCAAGCAGCTTTAAATTGTAGAGGGAAAGAGAGAAGAGACGAAGTGAACATTGAATTACATGTCGTTATCACTTTAGACTCTTCACATTTCATGATAAAATTTGAACTTGAAAAGCTGACAAAGGTATGACATGGTGATATTATAGTCCGCTAGGAGTTATTAGTCGGACAGACTTTGTTCTAAAGCCAACTCTGATTGGGACATGACATCCAAGTCCACACCCATCACCCTTTCTCATACTTCGTTGGGTAATACCTTGCACTTGAGCAAGTTACTGAAGTTGTAAGTTGTAACCCAGCTCTGTCACTCGTCCTTCAGTTCAAATGCAGAAAAGAATCAAGGATTTCATTTTCGTTTGGTCGGCTTTCTTTTCACTTAATGACCTATGAAATAACAACAGAAAGAGCCAATGGGTCAAGGTCTCAAAGAGATGGAGATGGCAAATTAGGGCTCAACACCAAGTTAAAAAGATAAACTTTGGCTTAATTAGACTTAAATTCGTATTTTAAACCTAATTATTCTAATAAATTAATTATGTTTAAATTAAATTAATCCAAAGTGAATTAATTAAATGAATTTTAATTGAATTTTACTTGAACGAATTTAAATTTTTAAATGTAATCAAATTTAAATTCAGAATCAAAATTTATTTTCTTAAAAATTAAATTCATGTTGACATAAATTCATTAACCAAATAATAACTTCCCATTAAGTTTGGGATGTCCAATGTTCCCTCGTTCATGAAGCAACCACAGTAATTAGTCAGATGGTAGCCAACTAATTCCATGAGACGTACATATAGTTGGTTAGGTGCCCTAAAGGTACTCACTCCTATATGCCAAAGTTACTCATTTTGTGCAAGTCCAGTTAGCCCTACATTCAAAACTTTAATAAAGGTAGGTCATGAAAATGGTAACTTGATACTGATACATACTTATTCTGGGAGCTGGCTTTTGCTAAATGTGTGACCAAACTTCCAGCTGCTTACTTCAATCATGAGGAAAAGTAATACTAATACCAAGTACATATTTTAAAATGCTCGATTGGAATAGAAGCAAAGGCTCGTTGCCAGAAATCCGGATATGGTTGCATGAGATATTCTTATATTCTTTTGTTTTTCAGTGACAATGGCGTGACCATAGGGCCAGAATTATGTTGCAGACAGGAATGAAATAGATAGTCTCTGCCTTTTGTGCAGTGATCATCATGAATTGGCATAACATAATTTGGATGAACTTTACTCAGAGCTCTATACCTACAATTTTAACTTTGCAGATTGCACACTTTACATTTTTCAAGTTAATAGGAAAATCTTGAAAGAGAATAACAGTGAAAAATGTTTTTGAGAAAAATAAAACAATGAAGTATCTTGAAAAATTTACAGAGAAATTTAAAATATTGAAGGTTTTGAAAATGTTTTAGAGAATATTATTATAAGATTGAAGATTTTCTTTTTTCTTCTTTGTGAAAGAACTAAAATGGGATAAATTAACATCACATCATTATTGATTTTTCTATGAGTCAATGTGTTGGGAAAAATTACGAATTAATTCTTGGTAAAATAAGCAAAGAAATAACACGCATAAATTTAACGTGGTTCACTTTCTAATTTGGGCTATGTTCACAAGTTAAAATCTGAATAAAATTTCTATTAATGAAAATAGCAAATACAGAGAATGAAAAATGATTAAAAAAAATTGTGGCACTCACATAAGGTGTTTCGCAAATTAAATGATGCAAAAATAGTGGCACTCACACATAAGGTGTTTCCTAAATTTACTATCCCTAGGATAATATCTTTACTATTTTGTCACTTACCCTTTTAGGAAATCGTTTTTTAAAATACCTCAAAATCATTTTCTCATACAAAACTTTAAGCACACATGTCTCTCTAACTTACCACATATACATGTATTAAAACACACACACACACACGAAAGAGGGAGGGAGGGTCTTTATATAGACCCTCCACCGCCTTTGCCACAACTTGCAATATCCAAGTTGTAGCTATCCATGCAAGCTGTCCACCGCCACAGCTTATTGCATGCAACTTGTGGACAACTTGCATGCACATTGTTCACAGTTGCATGCAGGTTGCTCACAGCAACTTGCTTCATTTTTGTTTTTTATTTTTACAATTCTCCCCTACCAACTACATGGTATTTACTATCATTCCTGCAGATGATCGACATAACTTAAACTTTCCCTTGGGTAGAACTTTTTTCATCATATCTGATCCATTCTCATTCGTTTGAATCTTCTCAAGCTGTAATAGCTTCTTCTCTAACACCTTTCTAATCTAGTGATATCTCACATCAATATGCTTTGATCTTAAATGGAATGAGAAATTTTTCCCAAGGTGAATAGCATTCTGACTGACGCAAAATAGTTGATATTTATCCTGATGAAAGCCAAGTTCATCTAAGAACTTTGCCATCCATAGGAGCTCCTTACATGCTTCAGTTGCAGCAATAAATTCCAATTTAGTGGTGGATAGAGCAACACATTTTTGCAATTTTGATTGTCATGACATGGCTCTCCCTACACAGATAATTAGGTAACCTGAAATAGAATTTCTCAAATCAACATCACTCGCCATGTCTGCATCTGTGTAACCAACTAACACAGGCTTGGTAGTTCTAAAACATAAGCATATTTTGGAAGTACTACGTAGATATTTGAGAATCCACTTCACAACATCCCACTATTCCTTACCAAGATTTGAAAGGAACCTACTCACTACTCCAACTGCGTTAGCAATATTTGGCCGTGTACATACCATGATGTACATAAAACTTCCAATTGCAGAAGCAGAGGGGACCTTCATCATCTCTTCCTTCTCTTCATCCATTAAACGACATTGCTTAGTACTCAGCCTAAAGTGATTAGCAAGAGGACAACTAACCGCTTTAGCTTATTCATGTTGAACCTTTGAAGTACTTTCTCAATGTACTTCTCATGTGATAACCATAATTTCTTGGCACCCGTGCCTCTGATAATCGTCATGCCAAGAATTTGTTTTGTTGGCCCCAAGTCTTTCATGGAAAAAGACCTACTTAATTGCTTCTTCAAACTGTTAATCCTGTTGATATTTAGCCAACAATCAACATATCATCAACATAAAGGAAAAGGATAATGAAATCATCACCAGAAAATTTGTGTACAAAAAAACAATGATCTGAAGTAGTCTTCTTATAGCCTTGCTCTCTTATAACTGTTTCAAACTTCTTATACCACTGTCTCGATGCCTATTTTAAACCATAAAGGCTTTTCATCAATCTACACACATAGTCCTCTTTCCCTTTTTTCTTGAAACCCTTTGGCTGCTCCATATATTTCTCTTCTTCCAAATCTCCATAAAGAAAAGCTGTCTTGACATCTAATTGCCACCGAGCATTGTACGGATGAATGTCATTTTCACAACTGATGAAAATATCTCGTCAAAATCAATACCTTTTCTTTGGTTGAATCCTTTAATAACCAATTTAGCTTTGAATCTTGGATCAGGATTGTGTTCATCATGCTTAATCTTGAACAACCATTTATTTTTCAAAGCTTTCTTGCCTTTGACAACCTCACCAGCTCAAAAGTTTTATTCTCATGGAAGGACTTCATCTCATCTTGTATGGCTTCAAACCATTTCATCTTATGTTCATCTACCATAGCCTTTTGAAAATTCTCAGGCTCGCTCCCATTAGTAAGTAACACATACTGATCATTAGAGCATATAGTAGTGGCTTGTTTTACTAGCGTAGATCTCCTTATTGGAACCTGAGTAATCTCTGGTGCTAGTGGTTGATTCTGGACATAATCTTCATCGGAATCTTCATCTAATTGATTTTAAATGGGAGCATCATCATTAGCTACTTTCGGTTGGCAATTTTCAACTTCATCTCTAAATTGTCTTGGCACCATTTTTGGAGGAATTAACTCTAAGTTCACCAGGTCACCAATAGTTCTTGGAACATCCTTTTTTACTTTGTTACGATCTTCAATGGTTTGATTTTCGAAAAATATAGCATCACGGCTCCGAATCAACTTCTTTAAGACTAGATCATAAAATCGATATTGTAACATCCCACCTCCGATGGGAAGGGTAAAATAATAATTTGGAAAGGGTCGAGAGTGATTAGGTTTGGAACCATGATGTGTAAAGAAACATATTGGAGATACATATGAATAGACAGATTAGTAGAGATTACGGTAAGAATTGAATTGGACAGGATTGAACAGATTGTGCAGAGGAACCTGTCCGAATAAAGCTATGTTACAATCAATTACATCGAATAGAACATTCCATAGTAGAGTACCCCATACGTAGATATTGGGTTACTCAATCCAGAGCAATAAAGAGGGTATAGTGACGAGTTAAAATGGAGTAACAGGCAATCTTATGAGTTATGGAGTGCAAAAAGGAATTAGGAAAACTCAAACTGAGGATTTGAGGAATTTGATGGAATAAAGTATACGTGTACCCCAAAAAAGAGCAATTGCAGCTAAAAATAGCGAACTAGGTGATTATATGTTTGAATTCTTTGTAGTCATAATTAGTGAAGACAAGCATAAAGCCTATAGGTCTGAAATGCTTCAACATATAAGAATAATGTATAGTGCAAATTGACAGGTATATTATGTTTTGAAGACTCCAGGAGGCGTTAGACGGTATAAAGGATCGTTCACTTTACGGTGTAATAGAGAGGGCTTAAACGATTAATGAAAAGCCAGAACAAATTTGGGATACTGTTGATGAGCAACAATGAATTTGGAATCATTGGAAAGACGAATGACTTTTGGTGGATTACATTGCAGTGCTGGAATATATATTGAAAAGATTTGCAAGATAAGTGTTCTACCACTGGTACGAAATGAAACAGATGACTTGTATTTGAAAGTGTCACCTTGGCCAATGTGTAATTAGATGGAAATACAGGAGTAAATTGGGGAAAACTAAGTTGGACAGAACTAGATGAAACTACGGCAATAATAGAAGTATGAAATTGTGATTAAGTATTACTCCTAAAAGCAGGACTAATGAATAATCTGATATGAGAAACGGAGGAACATCTGCGATACTAGTACCCCTATCTCTTCAGGACCAAAAAAATGAATTTCGAGGACGAAATTTTTATTAGGAGGGGGGAGTTGTAACGTCCCACCCCCGATGGGAAGGGTAAAATAGTAATTTGGAAAGGGCCGAGAGTGATTAGGTTTGTTTTGAAAGGTTCATGTACACCCTTACATGGGAATAATGAAAATTTCACATGAAAAATAACTGTACATGCATTCATGACAAT
>JANKOE010000002.1:10342316-10355069 GCA_026284465.1 Erythroxylum citrifolium | reverse complement strand
TTATTATTTAAAATTATAATTTGAGTCATTTATGTTTCATACAAATATGTAAAATTAAGTATATTGTCGATTTATTGGGGCCCTTTTTTAAATTTCGCCCAGGGCCTATAAAACTTTAAGAACGGCCCTGCCTCAAAGAGATTAACCAATCAGGGGTAATTTTTTCACTCTTTAGGATGCTGACAAGGAAGAATATCTAAGGCAGATTTAAAGAGTAATTAGTTTTTTACGATTTATCTTTGTATTCGGTTGAGGTTTTTAAAGTATTTTTCAGTACTATATTTATGATATAACAATATTATATGATTCGAATATCATAAATGAAAAAAATAACATTTAATAATATAACTTGTATTACAAATTAACATTATTTATCAATTTCAATATTTATTCGTTTTGTAGAGATATAATTAGAAACAAGTCAAAATTAAATTACATTTTATGAAATACTGTTGCATACCAAATACTATAATAAGAATTCACTTAATTTTCCTATTAAAATTTTTACAAATATCCAAACATATACATATGTTTACTTGCTATAAATTTATTTTCTGAAAAATTTAATTCTAAATTCACTATACTTTTCTGCAAACTAAACCGCGCGATAAAGTGTTTTATATCCCTTTTACTAATTTTGGGAGCGTATGACAGCGAAATCATAGGTCCGTCTTTTCAGTGAATAATTTTCTCCATTAATTCATGCTTTGGTTAACGATATTTTGTTTTGATTCATTCTTTGAAACCATATTGCGAATAATCGTCAACTAACTAAAAGGAACCGAGAAAATCACTGTAGAATCCTTATCGAATAAAAGAGTTTGAAAGGGAAAATTTCTTATTATTTATCTCAATCTATACTCCGAAGTTAAATAGGAAATCTAAAAGCCCACTTGATAATTAAGAAACTTTGAAAATCTAAAAGACTCATTAACACCAATTTAAAGAATTCCAAGTACCATACACCCTAGGGAGAGAAAAAAGCAACTCTTAATCCTAAACTGCAAGGAGTCTAATATCAAAGTGATCTGTTCATAAGAATATCAAAGTGATCTGTTCATGACATGACTTCTGGAAATTATACTTCGCCGTTGATGGAGGATGATTGATTACCATCTTCATTCTCGCCTGAGATCTCTTCAAGTGATCTTCCCTTCGGCTCAGGTACCAAAAATGTCAACATAAACCCTAAAAGATTAATGACCCCGAGAACTATGAGCGAATTTTTCATCCCAATTCCTGCTGGGTACCCTGCGTCGGCCTTATCTTTGTCCTGGTTCTGTGCAGCGTACAAGAACCCAAATGCTCCAATTATTGCACCTGCCTTCCCTGCAGCCGCCGATATTCCATGACAAGTCGTCCGGAACCTCGCCGGAAAGATTTCCGCAGGCACGATAAATGTTGTACTATTAGGTCCAAAGTTTGCGAAAAAGAACGTAAACGCATACATGACCACGAAACCAATGTGGTTTTCTTTCATAGTCCAGTGGTGATAGGGAATTGCCAATGAAAACATGAACACGGTCATGAACGCAAATCCTATCAACTGAATGGTAAAACGACCAATATAATCAATGAGACCGACGGTAAACCAGTAACCAGGAACTGTACCGCAGAGGGCTATGAAAAACTGGGCTTTGGCAATCTTGAACAACTCGTCCAGAGCGCTCATTGTCTTCGCCTGAGGAAGCCAACCGATGGTGGTAAAAATATCTTTTTGGAATAAGTTTTGGCTATAGTACGCAATGTCGAGCAAGAACCAAGTGCTTGCCGTTCCAAGTAAATGCAGACCATGACGGCGAAGAAATTCCCTCGACCACAACCCAAAAGAATTGCTTCTTTCAGGTTGTACTTTCTCTCTCGCCACTTCATCAACTTGCATCTCCAATTCCAGAACCTTAGACATGTCGTTGCAAGCTTTCTCAGCGTTTTTAGCCACTAAAGCAGTGTATCGAGGAGTCTCCGGCATCTTCATTCGCCAATAATAAGTCAAAGCAGCGGGTAAAGCACCGAGCATGAGGATGATCCTCCATACATAATCAGCCTCAGGCACAGTAGACGCTAATGGGTTGACGGAGTATGCTGGTGCTTTGTAAACAGCACGAAACATTGCTGAAACCCCCATAGCCACCAAACCACCAGCCAGAATACCAAACCCTTGCATTGCAAAAACAGCGGCGATAAAAGCCCCACGAGTCTTTTTGTTAGCATACTCCGCCATTATCGTTGCAGACAGAGGATAGTCTCCTCCAATACCAAACCCTAGCCAAAACCTGAAGAAACACAGAGTAGCCATCACACTTGTTGGTGAACTCCCAAAAGAAAGGCCCGAACAAACTGAGGAGATCATCATAAGCAAAAGCGTGATGCCATAGACGCGTTTCCGGCCAAGTCTGTCGCCAAGCCACCCGAAGAAAAGTTGTCCTGCGAGCGTACCGCAGAGAGCGACGCCGTTAACGGCGGAAGCTACGTTGGGAGGTAAGCCGCCAGGATTCGGAGAGCCATCATTCTGGTAGTAAATGCGACCGAGTAGTTTGGTGACTAAAGAGATGCAGAAAAGATCATATGCATCGGTGAAAAATCCCATACCAGCGATGACCACCGCTTTGACGTGGTATAGTTGTGTTTTTGCTTCATCGAGATTAGCAAGAAGCTCGCTCCCTGAATTTCTCATGGTGATGGGGAGATTTAACGTGCTCTATGCTTATCTTACTTCTTAGAAACACCTTCTTGCGTTTCTTATACTTCGAATTTTATGCCTTTTTCTTTCTGGCAATTAGGAACCTTATCTTATACTTTCCACACGTAGAATTGGAGGAAACATAAGTATAATTAATTCTACCGGGTTTAGGTATCAAGTTGCTTTTCTCTTTAAGCTATATTACAATTATACGATTGACATTGCTAGGATACTAACAGATGCGTTTGTTATAGAGCAGAAAATAGAACGTAGAAACAATGAAGTATATTTCACTTGTATTAATTTGGTGTTCTCATAATAAATATATTCTAAGAAATCCACTAGCATACAAATACAATAACAGAATAACATATACGTATTCTAACTACATTAATAAGTGGATAAGATTAGCCCTATAGTTATCTAATATTGGTACGCATTTTTACTAACCAACTTAGATATAATTGTATGTCAATAATCTGCAACCTTATTTCACTCACGAATCTTTTGATCGCTTAATTATAATTTCGTCATCTCAACTAATAAATTGTATCTCTAACACTTGTTTATTAACAGGTCCATTGGAGAGCCAGAATCTCAGTTTCATTTGAACTTTTGAATTTATTTTGTTAGTGCACCACATTCCACAAGATTTTCTTTCCTTATCTTAAATAAACATTTGAATATAATTTTTATACAAACGTTATAACAGGATATATACATATTCTTGTAACACATAGCATGAACTTTATTACGTGTCCCGGATTATTTGTGAAAGGGAAACAAAGGAAGTAAATACGGAAACACCTTATTTCGACTTAGTCACACTTCGAAGGAGCTTTCCAAGACTGTATCAAGCTCAAATTCACCAGGACCTTCATAAAATTCTCTCACCGGCACTTGGTCAATGCCTTTCTACAATTTTCTTAAAACGTAAGCTCTATTAATGAGTTAGAGAATCTGGATGTTTACGAATAATATAAGTAACTGCAGGAGACCTTAACCTCTTTATATAACTTTCATATCGGACTTCCCTATTATAAGTCTGATATTGATTGGGTCCACACTAATCATAGTTCATTTTTCTCCTAAACTTCAACCCATTAACTTATATCATTTATTGGGTCACTTTATTATCTTTATCCGGATCACATTTATGTAACTTAATTGATAAGTTATTGAAAATCGATAAAATGCAATTAATATATTGTCCAAATTTATGAAAAATGTTTAACAATTCTAGTTGAATCAATAAGTAGGATAAGATTAGTCGTAGGTATCTAATATTAGTATGCATTCTAACTACCTCAACACCCACCCCCTCCCCTCGAGAGAGTCCCGGTACCACTTGAAGCTCGGAACATAGTTGCATAAACCATTGAGTGCTAAGAGGTTTTGTCAAAGCGTCAGCAGATGGAATAAACTGAACTGCTATATCACCACAAGCCACCTTTCTGTGTACAAAACGATTGTCCACCTCAAATGTTTAGAACACGCATGAAAAATGGGAGTAACAGATAAGAAGATGCATCGAGATTATCACACCATAGGAGCTTGAGTAATGGAGACATGAAGCTCACAGAGCAAAGATAATAGCCAAAAAATTCCAACAGCAACACACACAACATTATGGTATTTTGCTTTCGTGTTGCACCTTGAAATAACTTTTTGCTTTTTAAACCCCAACAGACCAAATTTGAACCCAAATAGGTGGAAAAACTAGTCATAGATCGAAGATGATCTAGATAGCTAGCCTAGTCAGCATCTGAAGAACGAAATAGTTGAAAAGACCTAGGCGAGAGAAACATCCTATAGTGTGTAGTCCCCTGGAGATTGTGTAAAAGCTTTTTAACTAATAACCGATGATCCTCTAGAGATTTCTGCATAAATTGATTTAACTTGTTAACCACAAATGCAATTTTAGGTTGCATAATAGACAAATATTGAAGGCTGCTAACAATGATACAGTACATCTTGAAGTCAAAAAGTGAAGTAGACCAAATGTAGAAAGTTGCTTAGCGGTTATATGAGGCTTCTGAGGATTTGAATTACATAATTGAGCCTTTTTTAGGATGTCCCAAATGTATCTCGATTGACTAAAAAATAATCCACGATGTGACATGTATGCTTTTAAACCCAGTAAGAAATGTAATAGGCCCAAATCTTTTAAAGCAAAGTCTCGACCAAGTTCATGAATTAATTGAAAAATAAATTTATTATTGCTTCCACTCACCAAAGCATAATTTACATATACCGAAACAACCGTGAGATGCCCAGAATAATAGTGTATCAATAAGGAATTATCATTAGCTGAAGAAAAGAATCCCAAACTCAACAAATTTGAGCTAAGTCAAGTAAACCAAGCCTATAAAGCCTATTTAAGGCCATGAATAGTCTTATGAAGCCAACAAATAGCATTAGGGCAAAGAGAATCAACCAAAATTGGAGGTTGGGACACAGAGTTTTTTTGCAACACACCATGTAAAAATGCATTTTATAAGCTGCCAAATATGCCAATTATTAGAAACAACTAGAGATAAAACAATTGGAACTGTGATAGGTTTAATAACAAGGCTAAAAGTCTCATGATAATCCAATCCTTCCTGATGATGAAAACCCTTTGCCATTAACCGAGCTTTGTATCTTTCAATGGAACCATCAAATTTTGCTTAACTTTGAAAACCCATATGCATCCAACCATGACTACTTTCAAATGTTGAATTTTGATAGCTTTTGTGTAGCAAGTGGGTTTGGTTATAATAGATGGCTTACCAGTTGTGATAAGTGCTTGCATGTAAGGCTTAAAGGTACCAACTTTGGCCCTGATAACCATGTGATGCAAATTTGCATCCGAAGGAGGCTTATGCATTACAATAGCTTGCGTACAATTCCTTGAATCATGCACTTTTTAAATCACATTTTCACCTTGATCATCTGCTTAAGGTTGAAGCTCCTCTAAAACCACACAATTATTATCTTTGCTAGGCTCTATATGAGTTAGGATTTGAGTAGCTTCTAGGCCAGAACAAACCCCTTTATAACTTGTTATTCTTTTCAAGTTAGGTAGTGGAGACGAAGCATGTGATAGTGGTGCAAATGATCCACGAGTTCCTGCAAGAGTGTTATTTGAATGGAGTGGTTGGATTTATAGGTAGAGCAATTCCTTAGGGGTCAATTTGGTTACCAAATGAAAAACTCGTTTCACTAAAAACTACATCTCGAGAGACATAAAATTATTTAGTTTTTAAATCTAAACACCGATACCCCTTATACATAGGACTATATACCCATAAAAACACACTCAATGGATCAAAAATGGATTTTGATAGCATGCACACTCGAAAACTCTAAAAAGAGAATAGTTAGGTTGAGTTCTAAAAAGGAGTTGCCATTGTGATTTACTTTTTAATATAGGTTTATGAACGATTCACTAGATAAATACTAACAGATAGGTTTGTTATAGAGCAGAAAATAGAATGTAGAAACGTTGAAGTTTATTTCACTTGTATTAATTTGGTGTTCTCAGTATAAATATATTATAGGAAATCCACTAGCATACAATCACAATAACAGAATAACATATACGTATTCTAACTACATTAATAGGTGGATAAGATTAGCCATATAGTTATCTAATATTGGTACGCATTTTTACTAACCAACTTAGATATAACTGTCTGTCGATAATCTGCAACCTTATTTCACTCACGAATCTTTTGATCGCTTAATTATAATTTCGTCATCTCAACTAATAAATTTTATCTCTAACACTTTTGCTTATTAATAGGTCCTTAGGAGAGCAGGAATCCCAGTTTCGTTTGTACTTTTGAATTTATTTTGTTAGTGCACCACATTCCATAAGATTTTATTTCCGTATCTTAAATAAACATTTGAATATAATTTTTATACAAACTTTATAACATGATATATATATATATTCTTGTAACACGTAGCATGAACTTTATTACGTGTCCTGGATTATTCGTGAAAGGGAAATAAACGAAGTAAATGCGGAAATACCTTATTTCGGTTTAATCACACTTCAAAGGAGCTTTCCAAGACTGTATCAAGCTCAAATTCACCGGGACCTTCATAAAATTCTCTCACTGGCACGTGGTCAATGCCTTTCTACAAGTTTCTTAAAACGTAAGCTCTATTAATGAGTTAGAGAATCTGGACGTTTACGAATGATATAAGTAACTGCAGGAGACCTTAACCTCTTTGTATAGCTTCCATATCGAACTTTTCTATCATAAGTCCGATATTGATCGGGTCCACACTAATCATAGTCCATTTTTCTCCTGAACTTCGACCCATTGACTAATATCATTTATTGGGCCACTTTATTATTTTTATCTGGATCACATTTTTGTAACTTAATTGATAAGTTATTGGAAATCGATAAAATGCAATTAATTATTGTCCAACTTTATGAAAAATGTCTAATAATTCTAGTTGAATCAATAAGTAGGATAAGATTAGTCGTAGGTATCTAATTTTAGTATGCATTCTAACTACCTCAACACCCACCCCGTCCCCTCGAGAGAGTCTTGGTACCACTCGAAGCTTGGAACATAGCTGCATAAACCATTGAGTGCTAAGAGGTTTTGTCAAAGCGTCAGCAGATGGTAGAAACTAAACTGCTATATCACCACGAGCCACCTTTCCGCGTACAAAACGATTGTCCACCTCAAATGTTTAGAACACGCATGAAAAATGGGACTAACAGATAAGAAGATGCACCGAGATTATCACACTATAGGAGCTTGAGTAACGGAGACATGAAGCTCACAGAGCAAAGATAATAGCCAAAAAATTTCAACAGCAACACACACAACAATCTGGTATTTTACTTTCGTGTTGGACCTTGAAACAACTTTTTGCTTTTTAAACTCCAAGAGACTAAATTGGAACCTAAATAGGTGGAAAAACTAGTCATAGATCGATGATGATCTAGACAGCTAGCCTAGTCAGCATCTAAAGGACGAAATAGTTGAAAAGACCTAGGCGAGAGAAACATCCTATAATGTGTAGTCCCCTGGAGATAGTGTAAAAGCTTTTTAACTAATAACCGATGATCCTCTAGAGATTTCTGCATAAATTGATTTAACTTGTTAACCACAAATGCAATTTTAGGTTGCATAATAGACAAATATTGAAGGCTGCTAACAATGATACAGTACATCTTGAAGTCAAAAAGTGAAGTAGACCAAATGTAGAAAGTTGCTTAGCGGTTATATGAGGCTTCTGAGGATTTGAATTACATAATTGAGCCTTTTTTAGGATGTCCCAAATGTATCTCGATTGACTAAAAAATAATCCACGATGTGACATGTATGCTTTTAAACCCAGTAAGAAATGTAATAGGCCCAAATCTTTTAAAGCAAAGTCTCGACCAAGTTCATGAATTAATTGAAAAATAAATTTATTATTGCTTCCACTCACCAAAGCATAATTTACATATACCGAAACAACCGTGAGATGCCCAGAATAATAGTGTATCAATAAGGAATTATCATTAGCTGAAGAAAAGAATCCCAAACTCAACAAATTTGAGCTAAGTCAAGTAAACCAAGCCTATAAAGCCTATTTAAGGCCATGAATAGTCTTATGAAGCCAACAAATAGCATTAGGGCAAAGAGAATCAACCAAAATTGGAGGTTGGGACACAGAGTTTTTTTGCAACACACCATGTAAAAATGCATTTTATAAGCTGCCAAATATGCCAATTATTAGAAACAACTAGAGATAAAACAATTGGAACTGTGATAGGTTTAATAACAAGGCTAAAAGTCTCATGATAATCCAATCCTTCCTGATGATGAAAACCCTTTGCCATTAACCGAGCTTTGTATCTTTCAATGGAACCATCAAATTTTGCTTAACTTTGAAAACCCATATGCATCCAACCATGACTACTTTCAAATGTTGAATTTTGATAGCTTTTGTGTAGCAAGTGGGTTTGGTTATAATAGATGGCTTACCAGTTGTGATAAGTGCTCGCATGTTAGGCTTAATTTAAACAAATGAATTATTTAAACTAGAAATCCAACATTCCAAAATTAATTTCCTAATAGCAGCACTAGAAGCATGGCCAATATGTTGATGTCATAGACTTATTGAAGCTGAAAACAATTGACGACTCGAAAATAACAAACTCGAATGATATCGAGATGATGAGCCAAGTGTCTATAGATTACCTTTAACTTTTCCTTGGATTGTTGGTTTCCTTGACATTTTATCCTTCATAAAGTAAATAGCATCGTCACACTTAAAAGAAACAAGGTTATCACATAGTTGTAAGATAATAAGTAGATTTTTTTCATCTCAAGACAATATAAAACTCGTCTAAGGTAAAAAGACGTATAGATGTAGTTTTTATGAAAGAGTTTCCAGTGTGATTAATTTACAAACCTACCCCATTGCTGATTTGAACTTTCTCGGGCCTACGGTAATTAGTTAGAAGATTGAGATTGGCAAGGTTGTTAATGACATGATTCGTGGCACCCATATCTGGATGCAATATAGATCAATAAACATTTTAGGAATAGCAATCTAGATCGACTTGAGTTGAATTGTGAGGTTGGAAGGAACAGTTAAAATGATGATAACACTATAACACGTGGTGATATGTTCAAATGTAGATTTGGCATATAATTGGTGGATGATTTTGGTTGTTTCAACTACCACACCCTTTACCAAGAATGTGACCTCCATGTCCTTAGGAACACCTTTATTGCTGTAAGTTAGAAAAGGAATGTCCTTGCGAATATCTCTTGAAAGCAACATTAGCAATAGGGGAAACAAAATCAAAATTATTTGTAGCTTCAATTTCATTCTCTTTAGTTTAGAGTGATCCAAACAATTCATTGAGAGAAATGATGATGAAAGTGTCGATAGTGACACCTGTTGGGTAAATGGCTGCTGGGTTGCTAGGTTGCTAGTTATTCTGGTTTTGCTTCTACTTCTTCTTCTATTGCTGTACCATATCGGCCAATGAAGGAGCTTAATTTTGGTATATAAAATTTGCGTATTTATTTCTTTATATGCCATTATTTATCTATTCTTAAGTCTTTATTTTTTGGTTTGAAACTTAGGTTTTGCCAGTCAAATAATGACTGTTATGGCTCCTATTTTTTTAGTAAAATCTCTCACATGTTGTTTAGTGATGGGTTATATATTTGAGCCTTTTTAGTTGATTAAAAAATACAGAAAACCATTCTCTTCTTCTCCCTTATGCTCTTTGCCTCTCAATTCTACTCCTGGCAATTGTAATTTTGTAAATCCCAAAGCCTTTGACTACGACTGCACATGTTTGAGGGCTGGATGTGTTAAACTTGGAGAGCGGTCATTATTAGCGATTGCATCTTGGTCGTGCTAGAATTTTCTTTCAAGGAAATGACATGTCCATTGTACAACTTTTGTTTCTGTTCTTGTTATGTTCTGTTTCAGTCATTTTTCCAATAATTTGAAAGCGATTTAAAAGCGAAAGCATTTCAGAACTTCAAAAATGGCCTTACCTTAGAACAAAGTCTTACTTGACCTTTAAAAACTTAAACCTCTTGATGGAACCAACTACAAACGTTAGTCATAAAAATTGCTCACTTTCTTCAAGCAGTTGGAAGTTGACTATGTGCTATTCAACAAGCCACCCCAAGATGAAGCTAAAACGACTCCTATAACACCAATTGCCACTGATTCTGGAGTTGTCACCCCCCAACCTCTACTACTTTTGCTACCTCCAAGAAGACCCAAACTGACGATGCTAAAAAGAAATATGAGAAGGATAATAAAACAATTAGGGGTCATCTCTTGAACCACATGTCCAACCCCCTTTTTGATATGTTCATAAACCAAAAATCAGCAAAGTTAATCTGGAACACACCGGAGAAAAGGAATAGGGCTGATGATATGGGAAAGTGGAAATATGTTATGGGAAATTGGCTTCAGTTTCAGATGGTGGATGACAAGCTTGTGATGGACCAAGTTCATGAGTACAATAACTTAGTTGCTGATGTGTTGAATGAAGGAATGAAAATGTGTGAGGTGTTGCAGGTAGATGTGCTTTTTGAGAAGTTTTTGTCCTCAGTAACCGAAACTAATTGAAGCATAAAAAGGACTTGTCGTTACAAGAGCTGATTAGCCCCATGCATGGGAATAGAGGAGGCTAATTGCCTCGAAGATAAGCTAAATTTTGTTGTTGTTAATTATGTTAAGGCCAATCTAGTTGAGACTTTTGGTTCTTCTAATGATAGGTTCAAAGGAAAGGACAATAAGAATTGAAAGGAAGGGCAGTAAAAGAAAATTAACAAATTCAAGAAAGATGAGGGTAAAATTCAGAAAAAGAAAGTTAACTATTATATTTGTGGCAAACTAGGTCAGAAGGCATACCAATTCAACCAACACAGGGGTCTGCAGAACTCAAATCAGAAATCAGATGCAGTACCTACACCACCAACAAACCATGCTGAAAAGAAGGAAATCATTGTTGCTTTAGTTATAGAGGCCATCCTCGTTGAAAACAAGACTACCTAAGTGCTAGACACAGGGGCTTCGAAGCATTTGCGTGCAAACAAGGGATTATTCCAGTAGTTCAAAGAGGTTGCAGATAAAGAATGCGTCTGTATGGGAAACTTTGCTTCGGCTAGTGTGCTTTGTAAAGGAAAGATCCTCCTCAAATTAACCTCTAGAAAATCTTTAGGCTTGAATGATGTTTTATATGTCCCTTCCATGCATAAGAATTTAGCCTATGGTAGTTTGCTTAAAGCTGGTTTGAAAATTATCTTTGAAGTCGAGAAGGTTGAAATTACCAAAATTGGGGACTTTGTGGGGAAAGGGTACCTAGCTGATGGTATTTTTGTTCTTAACACTATTTCATCTGCTTTTAATGCAACTACTTCTGCTTCTTTTGCTTATATTGCTGAATTTGTTGACTTGTGGCATGGTAGACTAGGGCATGTTAACTATGCTTCGATTAAGAGACTTAGAAACATGCATTAAATAAATGTCGTAGATGCTAATATAACCTCTAACTACTCTATTTGTGTGGAAGCTGAGTTTGCTTAAAAAGCCTTTTAAAACTATCACAAGTAGATGTACTGATTTATATAGATTTAGTTGACTTTAAGAGTTGTGTCTGTAAAGGAGGCAAGAAGTACTACATAACCTTAGTGATAACATTTCCAAATATTCAAAAGTGTATCACTTAAGGTCGAAAGATGAAACAGAGTCTATGTTTGGAAAATATAAGGTAGAGGTTGAAAGCCAATTAGATAGGAAGATTAAAAGACTTAGGACTGACAGAGGTGGGGAATATGAAACTACATTCCTTAAGGAATTTTGTGAGAAAAATGGAACAATTCACGAGTCTAGTTCCCCTTGGACACCCCTGTTAAGTCAAGAAGACTTCACTTCTATTAATTTTGATGAAAATCAAATAATAATAATAATCTTAAAATTGTGTGTGTTGTTTTGATAAGTTTGTTAAGTGTACAGAAAAATTTAACTGACACAAAGTCAAACCCATAAAATATGTGGTCAACGCCAGAAGATACACGTCATCGTTAGAAGATACATGTAACACTAGACGAAGCGATACCAGATGAAGCATGACAACAGACGAAGACAAACCAGAAGATACATGGTCAAACCGGAAGAAAGCACGACACCAGAAGAAAGCGTGATTACAGAAGAAGCATAGTACTAGACGATGCAAATAAAAAGATTCTAGAACGTCAGGCAGTTAATTAGTTGAAGTTAGTTACAGGACTCAACTAATAACGATTTATAGAAGATTCAAGAAGCAGTTTCTCAAGAAGACAGTTGAAGACTTAGGGTATAAATATCAGTTTGAGTCGTAAACTAAATAACAATTTCTTTTTCAAGAGAGAAAACCTGATTGTATAATACTTAGAGAAATTTTGTACTCAAGTGTGAAAGAATGAAAGCGAATACAACTGTAACAAAAAGCTCAAATAATATCTTTCCGAGAGAAAAAAAGGCTAGAGCCTGAAAAGGCTAAGAAAGCAGATAAAGAATACTTTGTGAGAGAGACCTGAAGAGGCTCTGCAAGT
>JANKOE010000002.1:10327855-10342216 GCA_026284465.1 Erythroxylum citrifolium | reverse complement strand
TCTGTGACAACACAAGTGCTATCAATCTATCGAAGAATCCAATACAACACTCGAGGGCAAAGCATATTGAAGTTAGAAATCATTTTATACGAGACTACGTATAGAGAGGAATCGTCAATCTACAATTTGTTGAGACGAATCATCAGTGGGCAGATATCTTTACTAAACCTTTGAGTGGAGATAGATTCAAGAAAATCAGATGAAACTTGAATATGGTAATGCTGAATGACCATTCATCTGACACGTCATGACCCAGACGATTCATACTGGAAGAAGATAAAAAGTTATAAGTTTCAAGTGAATAGTGATGGTAAATTACGAACGGTAACTTTCAAGAGTACGTATAAGAAAGAAATCTTCTCAAGATTCTAAAATACAATACACTCTAGAAGTCTCTTGAAAAACTTTGAAACCGTCTTGTTTAGTATTCTCAACAAAGATGATTCAATACTCTGTTCTAAACTTCAAGTTCTTCTCATTTGATATTTTCTGTAGATACTAACCTCGCTACAATAAGCGAAATACATTTGTGCGTTTAGTGTTTATTTGTTACAGATCAAAATGGAGAAATCTCTTATCTATGGGAGACACATTGATTTCACTTCCTTGGAGAAAAATCAAATGGACATCGAACCAGAAATTGAAGCAGTTGGCTGGAAAAAATTTCTTCAACATTCTTGAAATGGTTTATTCAAAGGTGGTGGACAACACCTTAATATCAATGGTAGATGGGTTGTCGGTTATAGTCACACAAGATTCTACTGAGAAGGCTATTGGGTGTCCAAGTATTGGAGCAAAGCTGTTTAACAATACAAAATGGATTGCTCAAGGTTGTGTAGATAAAGCTCACATCAATCGACAGTTATATGGAAGTAGTGACCCAGGAGTCAAGAAGGCTTAAACCCTTATTCTAAAGGCTAGGGTTTTACATTCATGATTCTCTACCGCATTCTACCAAGAACGGGCTCAAAGGACGTGGTAACTATGAACGATGAGCATTGTTTGTTTCATCTACTTACTCATCAACTCATTAATCTTCCGTTCATGATTTTGAAATACGTGATGAAGTCTAAAGGAGATTATAGTTCTTTACCTTACAGTATGCTGTTGACAAGATTCTTTAGAGATTATAGAATCTTACTTGACAGAGGTAACAAGGTAAAGATGGATGTGAAGAGTGTTATTAATGCCACTACTATTCACAGAATGGGAATAAAGTTTGAAGCTAAAGCGGATATAATTTTTACACCGAAAGCTAAGTTAGGAGTTTATAGTGAAACTAAGTAGGAGTGAACATGTTACGTCTGAAAGACAAACAAAACCTCGATCGACAGGAAGAACATCCGTAGAAGAAAAGGCTAAACAATCGTCTGATGTGTCAATATAAGCTAAGACGATTCTACAGAGAAAGGAAAGCCAAGTTCAACAGTCAACACAACAAGTGTCTTTGAAAAGAAAGGCTAAAACGCTCCAATAAGAAAAGTCCAAACAGTCAAGAAGGTCACCAAGATTATTGACCTTACGACAACAAGAACAGAAGAAGCATAAAGCTCTGATTCTTGGTGGAGATTCTGGAAAACAAGAAAAAAGACAACAACCTACCAGATCAATTGTCTCTATTTTCCAAAGTGAATCTGCAAAATCAACTAGAGAGACAGAGATAAAAAGGAAGTTAGTATTTGAAAGGAAGAAGTTTCAACGACAACTGTCTTCCAAACTAGTAGAAGAACAAAAGAAGATGAAGCTTAATCAGAAAAAGGTTTCTTCATCTGATGTTCAACAAAAAGAACAGACAGTTCAACACCAACCAGTACTTTACAATTCTTCTTAACCAATCAAGAAAAAGGATTTGAAAATGAAGGTTATGGAAAAATCAATACTTGTTCGAAATAGAAGTTCAATTATTATCAGAGAGCCTTCTAAGAAGACAGTCAACGTACAAGTCGAACCTATACCAGTAAACAATCAGACAATGCATCTTCTTAGTCATGAAGAACAAGGACTATATGGTATTCTGCGAGATGAGAAGTCAGAACCATATCCAATGAAGATTTCAAAGGATCGTTATACTATCTATCCGATTACAAGCAGAACAACAATAAAATTTGGTCCAGATATTCAACCAAGATGTTCAACCCCCGTAATAAATGAAGAAAAAGGGAAAAAGAAGATGTTTCCTAAAGGGCATGAAGATGATCTTACAGAAGAACAGATTCAAATGGCTGTGAAGAATATAGACGATGCATGTAATGTCGCTCAACCTGTAGGTGTTTATGTATCACATCATATATCAAGGGCATCAGGAAGTCAATTTGGAGTTTCTACCAAAGATGCAAGTTTCAAGGTAGTTGGCTCTGTGATAAAAGGAAGGTATAGAAGTATATGGTTGAAGGTATCAAGTTCAATTTAGAAACCTTTGTGCATTTACTTATGCATTTCAAACCCCTAGGTTTCATGCCTTCAGTCAAAAATGTGTTACACCTTCTTGGACAACCAATTTATAAACTATCCAGACCTGATGATCTTGATCTCCCAGAAGGAAAATAAACCTTCAAACTACCCTCAATCAAAATCATAGAATTAGATGTTTTACCTAGAGAACCATCTGTTGTTGAAAATCTTCATCCACTTAGTGAAATTCAACAAGATCCTAATGATAATCCGGAGTTCTTGAAGCATTTTATCAATTGGACTAAAGCTAGTCATAAGCATAAGGAAGTTCAAGAAGCCTTAGCAAAAGATATTGAGGAAATTCATACTAAGGTTTATGAACTAGGTGATTCAGTGGGTGATCTTCATGAGGACTTAGCACTTCTACGTGTTTCTATTGAACAAGACCTCAAGATGATCCACACTAATATTCAACATATGTATTCTAAAATTTTGAAGCATCTAAGATGAGTTATTTTTTATTACAAACAAATAGGGGGAGAAGGAGAAGAAGAAGAAGAAGAGAAGAAGTCAAGAAGAGAAAAGTGAAAATATTTGAAAGTGAAAATATTAAAAAGCATTGTATTTCTTATGTTTTTATGCATCTGAACAATATTTGATTTTATTCGTCTGAACATTATCTTATCTTCTAATATTATGATTATTTGTTATCATTAAAAAGGGAGAGATTGTTAAGTCAAGAAGACTTCACTTCTATTAATTTTAATGAAAATCAAATAATAATAATCTTAGAAGTGTGTGTGTTGTTTTGATAAGTTTGTTAAGTGTGCAGAAAAATGTAACTGACACAAAGTCAAACCCAGAAGATACGTGGTCAACGCCTGAAGATGCACGTCATCACTAGAAGCTACACATCATCGCTAGAAGATACACATCATCGCTAAAAGATACACGTAACACCAGACGAAGTATGACAACAGATGAAGACAAAATAGAAGATACATGGCCAAACCGGAAGATACAAAAGTCAAACCAAAAGAAAGCACGACACCAGAATAAAGCGCGATTACAGAAGAAGCATAGTACCAGTCGATGCAAATAAAAAGATTCTAGAATGTCAGGCAGTTAGTTAGTTGGAGTTAGTTACATGACTCAACTAATAACGGTTTCTAGAAGATTCAAGAAGCAGTTTCTCAAGAAGATAGTTGAAGACTTAGGCTATAAATATCAGTTTGAGTCATAAACTAAATAACAATTTCTTTTACAAGAGAGAAAACCTGATTGTACAATACTTAGAGAAACTCTTTACCCAAGTGCGAAAGAAAGAGAGCGAATACAACTGTAACAAGAAGCTCAAACAATATCTTTCCGAGAGAAAGAAAGGCTAGAGCCTAGAGAGGCTAAGAAAGCAGATAAAGAATACTTTGTGAGAGAGACCTGAAGAGACTCTGCAAGTGTAGAAAGAATACTTGTAAAGTTAAAGAGTATAGTAAAATCTTAGACAAACTCTGAGGACTGGATGTAGCCCAAGGTTAAGGGTAAACCAATATAAAATCGCGGCATCTATTCTCTAACCTTTATCTTTTAATTTTCTTGTTCTTAGAAAAGTAGAAAATAATTTTTGCGATTGCATTACTCATCGACTTAAAAATTGTTTTAGTGATCATCTGAATTTGCAAAGAAATCCAAGAAATTTTTAAAGATTAATATATGTGAAGATCTTACACAATTCAACCCCCTCCCCCCCTTCATGTGTATTTTATATACTTTATGTGATTTCTATATTAACAAGTGATTTACTTCAACCCCAACAAAATGGCATAGCTGATAGGAAAAACCACACTCTTAAGGAAATGATGAATGTTATGCTTTTAAGCTCTGGCTTGTCTAACAACATGTGGGGGGGAAGGTGTTCTTTCTGCTTGTTATGTTCTTAGTCAAGTGCCTCACAAAATGTTAGACAAACCCCTTATAAATTTTGGAAGGGATTCTCCCATAACTTGAGTTTCCTAAGAGTGTGAGAATGTCTAACAAAAGTTGGGTTGCCAAATTTTAGAAAGATTATTGTTGGACTTAAAATCTTTGATTGTGTGTTTATTAGTTATGCTTAAAATAATGCTGCTTATAGATTCATGTCCTTACTTGATTATTCCATTTGTGAATCTAGAGATGTAGAATTTTTTGAAAGTGTGTTTCCTTTGAAAAAAATATGATGCTGATTGTATTGTTGGTCCTTTAAATGCTTGTGAAGCTACTGCCCTTGCAACTTTGCCTACTCCTTATGTTTCTAATGACAATGAACTAAACTCTAGAAAGAGTAAAAAGCATAGAGTAGAAAAAACATTTAGACTAGATTTTGTGATTGACTTTTTAGTGGAAAACTGTGACCTAGAACGAATAAAAGAGGATATAGTCTCGATTTTCCTAATTGAGGAAGATCCAAAAATGTATGATGAGGCAGTTACTTCGTTAAATGCTAGCTTTTGGAAAGATGCCATAAAAAGTGAACTTGACTTAATAATGACTAACCAGACATAGGATTTAGTTGACCTGCCTATTAGGTGTAAACTAATTAGGTGTAAATGGATCTTTAAGAAGAAACTAAGGCCTGACAAGACCATAAAGAAGTTCAAGGGTAGGTTGGTAGTGGTAGGTTACACCCAAAAGAAAGGCATTGACTTCTTTGACACTTATTCTCCTGTGATGAAGGTGGCCATAATTAGAACTTTAGTTGCCCTTGTTGCTATTCATGGCATAATAATACATCAAATGGATGTAAAAACAATGTTTTTAAATGGTGACTTAGAAGAAGAGATATAAATGGATCAACTTGAGGGTTCTGTAGTTCTTGGATAGGAGAACAAGGTGTTAAAGCTTAGGAAGTCTCTTTATGGTCTTAAACAAGCACCTAACAATGGTATAAAAATTTTGATGGAATTCTAGTTGGCAGTGGGTATGTCATTAATGCTTCTGATTCTTGTATGTATTTGAGGATGAATGGATCAAACTCTGTGATTATTTATCTTTATATAGATGACATGCTCATTTTTTGTAACAATGTAGATGTGATAAATGAGATAAAAACCTTTTTATCTCCTTAAGTCAGTATGACTATATTGAAAAAATCTTGAAAATATATGGTTGCTTTAATGTTATGCTTATGAGAACTCCTTATGATTCTAGTATGCCCATTAAGAAAAACAAGGGCTTTAGTGTTTCTCAAGCTGAATATGCTAAGATCATAAGGAGTGTTATGTTTCTCATGAACTATACGAGACCAAACATAGCTTATGTAGTTAGTAGACTTTAGTCGATATGCCCATAATCCTAATGGGGAACACTGGAATGCACTTCATTGCTTATTTAAATACCTTAAGGGTGTAATGAACTGGTGTTTGCGTTTTAATAAATTTCCTGTTATGATAGAAGGCTTCTGCAATGCTAACTGGGTGACTAATAATGATGAAGTAAGTTCTATTAGTGGCTATGTTTTTACTTTGGGTGGAGGTGCTATATCATGGAAATATGCTAAACAAACATGTATAGCTCGCTTCATCATGGAATCTGAGTTTATTGCTCTTGAGTTAGCAGGTCAAGATGCAGAATGGTTAAGGAACCTACTTATATATGTGCCTTTATAAAGAAAACCTTCTATGCTGGTATCACTACATTGTAATTCACAGGTTGCCATCAGAATTTCCAAAAACAACGTATATACTGGGAAGAGAAGACACATCGGCGTAGACAGGATGTGGTCAAACAACTACTAAAAAATGAAATAATTTCCTTCGACTATGTGAGATCCGAAAGGAACTTGGCAAATCCTCTCACTAAAGGACTGACAAGGAAAGTTGTTCTTGAATCGTCGAGAGGAATGCGACTTAAGCCCATAGACTGAGGTAATATGGTGGATACCATTTGTCTGGTCAAACGAAGCCATATGAGTTCTTAACATGCACAACGGTCTCATTCTTATAACGTGTGGTGGTGCTTGATGAAAGTTGAGCTTTAACTCTTAATAAATCTATAGCCTGAATGTGGATGGTCCTAATGAAAAGGACTTGATGGATTCACCGTAAGTTTTGATAAGATTCATAGCCCATCTTGGTGATCTTTTGATGGACTTAATGAATTCTTATTGCTTAGGTTGAACCTTGATTGGTTCTTATTGGTTTCATATCCCTTTGTGTGGATGGTCTATGTTGAGATAGACTTGATGAAACCACCTACTTGAGTGTGAAGGTGGGCGGCCTTCTATGAAAGACTTGGGCTAGATCCCAAGGTGTGCACATGGCCATTAAAAGTGCTCTTTTAATTCTATATATCGTGGGATTTATATAAATCAAGGGTAAAATGCGTGTTGTGGGGACCTTGACTCAAGTTTGATTGGTTCAAGAGTAATTCACCGATTAGACTAGGATGTTGCCTCACATCACTACGTGTTAGTTTAATCGTAAAACATTGGCACTTAAGTCTATAATCCTTCCTTTGACGGGAACATTAATCGTTAAGGCCTAACATGCCATTTAATGGGGGATTGTTGGGTAAATGGCTGCTGGATTGCTGGTTATTTTGGTTTTGCTTCTACTTCTTTTGTCGTTGTACCACGTCATCCAGTGAAGTAGCTTAATTTAGGTACAAAAAATTTATTTTTTTATATATCGTTATTTACCTATTCTTATATCTTTATTTTTTGGTTTGAAACGTGGGTTTTATAGTCAAATAATGACTGTTGTGGCTCCTAATTTTTTGACAAAATCTCTCACATATTGTTCAATGATGGGTTATATATTTGAGCCTTCTCAGTTGCTTAAAAATACAGAAAACCATTCTCTTCTTCGCCCTTATGCTCTCTGCCTCTCAATTATATTCCTGGCAATTGTAAATCTATAAATCCCAAAGCCTTTGATAGCGAGTGCACGTGTTTGAGGGCTGGTTGTGTTAACCCTCGGGAGTGGCCGGTATTAGCGATTGCACCTCGATCGTGCCAAAATTCGCTTTCAAGGCAGTGACACAACCGCGACACAACCTTTTGTTTCTGTTTTTGTTCTACTATGTTTATGTCATTTTTTAAATATCGTAAACATGCAATAATCAATGGGTAAACCATTGTCATTATTATATCCTTATTGTGAATAGTGTCTCCAGTAATAACCAACTAATCTATTATAATTTTAATTTTATTGAAAATTTAAAATATAGACATACTTCCCTTTTTGATTCACCTGCAATAATAGAAAAGAAATAAAATGGTGATTTTTTAGGAATAGAACAGATAAGAAATAGAATAGAATATGTATTATTTAGTTTAATTAATTCATAAAAATTTCTAATGATGATGTAATACCAATATTTAGTTTAACAACATAAATTTGAAATGACAAAAGAATAACTAACAAAAAGATCAAAATATCTATTAGTCCTCACTAATTACATTATTATTATTATTAACTTTTTTTCTTCTATTTCTTCTTTTTATTATTATCATATTAATATTTTTATGGCTAAGTAATTATGTAGATTCTTTAAGGATATTTTTCTTCAATAAGTTCTTATTTTTATTCTCAACACAATTAAAATAGATAAAGATAGGAAGAGGATGAGCTTACTTACTCTCCAAGCTCAAAAAATAAGTAAACTCTTGGATTATATATTTTGTATGTTTTTTTCAATAAACAAGAAAATAGCTTATTACTAAGAATAAATCAAGAATTGAACGGTGATTCTAGTAAACCAAACATGAATTGTGCGACGAGTTCTTTCTAAACTTCACACGAGGTGTTGAATCTAGAAACTTGTCGGAGAACTCCTTCAGATTTCGAAATATGAAGCGAGCAGAGGAGCTGGTCTTGTTTTTACACTTTCTGTAAAACACAAAATCGGGATTAAGGGTCTCCCTGAAAGTAGCAGTGTTGCAGTCCTTTAACACGATAGTGATGAATTCTGGCGGGGCTTTTGTCTCGCCAGTCAGGTATCATTCTAAACGGTGACCAACAACAATAAGATACACCTAAGATTTCCAAAGAATAAAATTTTAATCACATAATTTAGTGCCAATAGTGTGATTAAAAGCCACGAGATTGCTTTGGAGAAGATGAGATCCATTGTCGTAGGTGTGGAAATATTTGACAAGGCCATGATGAATCGTATATTGCTGATAATAGTGATAACTGTTGAAGAAGTCCTTGTTGATGCCAAGGAGAAGCAGATAACTAGGTTTGCTTTTTGTGAAACTGATGACTTCTTCGATGGGATTGCTTATGCGACCCTGATTGTTGCAAAAGTTGTCCCACTGTATCAAGCTGCTTATTTACTTTGTTACTTGACCGTTGTTCTTTAAAGGACCCAAATTTTGAAGTGGGTCTTTATTCCTTCTAGCTATTGCTGTGTATAGCTATTGTTTTGGTGACAGTTGAGCAAGGGTGTTTATTTGGGAGCTATGTTCTGCGGTCGTGAGATTTTGAGCTTGTTGATGAGGAAAGATGTGAGGAAGATACTCAAGCGCAAGGATAGTGATGCCGATGAAAAGGCTCTGGTACTAAGATAGGATTGTTATACGACAGGAAAACATAATATAAGGGTATGTTTGGAAGTTTAGGATGGAATACAATGAAATGGCAATTAATGGAATGGAATGGAATGGAATGAGTCATTCCATTGTTTGGAAGTTTTAATAAAATAAGATAGGAGCTCATTTGACCATTATTTGGAAGTGATACTCAAAATGAATAGAATGGAATGACTTGTAATATTATTTTCCAAAATTACCCTTGTAATAAAATATGCATAGTTGCCTTGAAACTATTTAAGTAACCCCAAAACATTTCAACATGGAGGGTTACTTTATTTTATTCCAAATGTGAATAAATGTCAAAATCAAACCTTGACTGATATTTCAAATTATTCGTACACTTTCTTATACCGTAAACCAACAAAGATGCATAACACATACATGAAGATGAACACAAAAAAATACGTGGACTTGCGACAACACATAACATACATGAAGATGAACACAAAAAAATACCTGGAACGAAGACAGATAATAGTTGCGGAAGAAATCGTCAATGAAATAGCCAGGAAAAACACAATGAATAGTAACATATAACTCTGTAGGGTTTGGAGGGTATTTTTGTTATTAATTAGGGCTTCACTTTCAAACCCAAGTCATTCCATCCTTGACCCCCCAATTTGGGGAGTCACAAAATATTGAAGTTTGGATGGCAAAGCATGGAAGCCATCCTTTGCCATTCCATCATGTTTTAAAATAAACTCTCAAATAATGGTCTTCATCATTTGGGCCATTTCATTCCTTACCTTTCCACCCCTCTACCCACATCCAAACATACTCTAAGAACATTGAAGTATATTTCACTTGTATTAATCGAGTGTTCACGGTACAAATATACATAAGTAGGAAATACATTAGCATACAAACACAATAATAGTATAACATATACGTATTCTAACTAAATTAATAAGTACGATAAGATTACCCGTAGTTATCTCATATTGGTATGCATTTTAACTGCCTCAATACTAACACTTACAAATATTTCTTTTTAATAGATGTTTATAACATTATAAAGGTTGAATCCAGATCTTCGGTCCAATATTATTCTGTCTTATTCTGTCTCATAGAATCTCAACCATTTATTTTGCGGGATCCACGCGAGACCTATACGGGACCTATATAAATAAATGACTGAGATTTATTAGATATAATAAAATATCATAATATTAAACAGAAAATTTGGACTCATAAAGGTTTGGTTATAACTTACAGAAGCCATCGAATAAATATAACATTCAGTGAAGATATTAAC
The DNA here is from genome assembly GCA_026284465.1 of Erythroxylum citrifolium. Lineage (NCBI taxonomy): Eukaryota > Viridiplantae > Streptophyta > Magnoliopsida > Malpighiales > Erythroxylaceae > Erythroxylum > Erythroxylum citrifolium. Next base: position 10,331,999 of record JANKOE010000002.1, on the reverse strand, counting down.
CTATTTATTATGTGGCTTCACTTAAACTTCGGCCCAATTTTGCAATTTATGTCGGAGTTTATCATAGCATTTTGGTCCCATTTCTCTCTTATGGACGAGTTGGCCCCATTTGTCACAATGATCCAAGCACCAACACTGCCGTTAATCGTTATCGTCCTTTTCTTTCTTTTTTGTTTTCAAAGACCACGGAAACTTGGAAGTCCAAGGAATAAAAAAAATGTTCACTCTGAAGAGCTTGGGGTGGGACTTCGGCTTCTTACAATAGAAACCAAACTTATCTTTCCATTGCTTGATTCGATGCAAGATTGGACTTTCATTGTCCAAGGAGGTGTCTTGTCCTAGAAAAGGGGTTGTAAGTTGTCAACGCAGATGGATCACGAATTCCGCTGTTAGAAAGATCAATTCTGAGTTTCTAACCCTTCCACGATGATAGTTAGAAAATTATTTTAACTCATTTTAGGCTACTATTAAAGTTACAAATTCAAATGTGTGTATATATCCTAATCAAATACACAACAAAAATCTTTTAAATATTTTTTATGGTATTAGAACTTTCCACAATTTTTTTTTTTATAATTGTTTCCAACTTTTGTTGAACAAATATAATAAACAGTCGTCTAAACTCAGAAGCCCTATCTCAATAGTCCACTTATTTTTTATTTATGTCCTACAATCAATCAGTTTTATTATAATTTAGTAATAAAATATTTAAAAACACTCTTTATTTTGTACATATTTAGATTTATATGATAAAATTCATAAGGTCATTATATATTGCAAATGAAATTATAATGATATTATATAATTATGAAATTCATATTGTATTTATATTTTATTCATAAATTGTTCATAGTCATTGTTATATTAAAACTGGATATTAATAGAACGTAAAATGTCTAATACATGTTTTGTTTTTCCTTATGAAGGAAGTAGTCGATCTCATGGACTAAAGTATGAAGATACTTAAACAAATGTGTGAGTGGTGTTAGAGAATAATTTCACTAAACTGATCCAATATGAGAAATTTATTTAAAACATTATTTGTATGTCTATGAAAATTCTCATTATAATGATTGTATAAGAGATTCTTTGACTTGAGATCTCCAAAGTTGTCTTGTATAAGGATTGCTATATTTTTTATACTACTTATGACCTATTCTGATGATAGGTAGTTTAGTCGGTACTCATTGGATTTGGCATAAATTATATGAAGGTAGTTGAGTGATCAAGATATATGATTCATCATCCATCCTAAAATAATTAAGGAGAATGTTCTGCGATTCTCAATTAGTATTGATACAACGAATCATTGGCGAAGGTGAAATAACGTTTTGTAAATGATTTACAAATGTCATTAATTAAATCGATAACTAATGATAAAATACTAATATTATCGGATTTAAAATAGAGTAGGCATTAATTTCAGGCTCAATGGCTAATTGAAATATTGTATAATGAAACGATCAAATTATACAAAAAAGAATCACTCACAGAAAGGTTAATCAAACTACTTTGACATTTATAAATATTTGGGTGGTCGTGATGTGTTACTAGACATCAATCTTGATTAATGATTATAAATTGTTTAATTGAATAATTAAAGATAAATTAAAAGAAAATTTAATTTATTTAATTCCATTTATGAATTAAAATTAGAATTATAATTTATGATCATTGTCAACATATTTGAGAACCTAATGGATCTCATATAAAAATGGGCTGAAAAGAGCAAAAATATTTTAATCAAGCTAGAGTTGATTATAAAGCTTAAAACACTTTATGTTTAAATATAAAATATTTAATAAATAAGGATTAATATGAGATATTGTATTTTATTGGATATAATTTACATTTAATTCGAATTATTTATAATTCTAATTAAAGTTTTATTAAAATTAGGATTTAATTTCAATTAATTACTAAAATATCCAAAACTATTATAAATAGACTTAAGATTTAATTAAATTACTAAAATGTCCAAAACCTTTGTTAATGTTGATTGAGTTAATGGTGTAGATATAAGTCTATCTATCTTTGCCTATGTTGTTTTTCTTATATCTAACCCTATTAGCTAGGAGACCAGATCACCTATTTCTATTACTCTATTCCAACTTTGTTTCATAGAAATCTATCCATTCAATAAGCGGAGCTCACAAAAATTGGACGATTGAGATTGCACCGGAATAGAGGGCATACCAACTTTAGGAACAGAAAATCTTGTGTCATTAGCTAGAATCCGAGAAACAATCCATTATTGTCGACTCGTCCATTAAATCTATTGCATCTGCTACAATTGAAATCAACTGGTTGACTAACTTGAAATAATTTGTCGTCTCAAATTTGACACCTCCTACAATTTATTGCGACAATATTGGAACAATTTACTTATGTTCCAACCATGTCTTCTACTTGTGCATAAAGCACATTGCTATCGATTTTTGCTTTGTAAACAGCTTCACATATCTTATATTCATATGGCAAATCAATCAATTGACTCTCTCACTAAATGACTTGATCGACAATAACTTCTTATTTATCTTTCCAAGCTAACCCTACGTTTGGTTACTGTCCTCAGGGGTGAGGACAGTAGACAAGGACGCAAAAGTTCTGTCCTAAACGGTGTTTGGTTGCTGTCTGCGCAAATTTCTGTCCTGTCCTCAGTAGACAAGGACAGAATTTTCTGTCCAAGATAAAACTGAGGTACAGAGACGATTTGTCTGTCGGACAACATTGTCAAAAGTTGAAACTAACTTCCTTTAAACGTCTCCCACGAAACCTAAAACAAGTGACTCCAGTGCGTCTACCATTGCACAACCGCTTCCACCTCCTTCGTGCGGTGTCATCTCTATTGGTAACACGGTATGATGTTTCTTTTCTTGTACATTCTTCTCTTCTGTTCCCACTTCCATGCACACTGCTGTTCCCACGCAATGCAATTTTGGAAAACGATTGGGTAAGGGAGGAATGGGTATCGATATGGAGAGGGATTGGGATTAGGTTATGTTAATGGGTGGGTTGTCCGCCATTTTTGGTTGTTCCGCTACTCTGGCATGTTTTATTTTCGTTATAATGTTCATTTCGGGAGTGCCCGTGCCGGTGCCTATTGTTCTTCTTCTTATTATTTTTTTGGGATTCAATTGGCTTCTGGATTTGAGTTTTGTACTGAGCAAGAACATACAGGCTTCAATGTATGAGTGATATAGTACTGGATGCATTTGTGTTGTTTGTTATGGAGTACTAACGCAATCATCTAATATGGGGTCGGAATCTCCAGACTCTGCTTTTCCTTTTATTTTATTCTAACTATGAGATTTATGAATGATACATTTGCTCTTTGGCTTTTCTTAAATGTGATAAGTTGCACATTAGCTGATTACAGAAATTTAGTGGTTCATCAGTTTTCTTCTTATCAAAGAATATTTTGGAATCAACTGTGGATGTCCACTGAATTTGTGCCTTCTAACACTCGTCCTTTCTGCTTAATAATTCTTGTGACACCCGAATTATTTACCAATTAACAATCGAAAGTACAATACCTGTAGCAACAGTTTTAATCGATTGCAGCAAAAAGATTGAAGTGGTTGATGATCATTGAATGTAACTTCGTGTTGTAGTGAATTATGCTGAAGTTAATGTTGCCCTAACTTTTGTTTTGATATGACCTCAGAACTTTGTGCTCTCTTGCAACATACATTTGTTGTTTTATTGAACCATCTGAAGGCTCTTGAAGTCATATGGTAAAAGTGAACATATAATTAATGATAATCAATAGTCTTTGCAGTAATTTGTTATTGTTTCTTTTGGCATGAGTTGGTTAGTTATTTGCTTAGTAGTTGAGAATGTTCAATCAGCCATGGTTCTTGTTGAATACTAGTCAACTAATGTTCATGCTTTTCACAAAAAAACTAGGGTTAAAACATGCATTACATGAGCTAAGAAGGAAAGAATTGGCTTGCTAAGCATGTTTCATAGTTGTTGTCCACTAACTTAACCTTCAGCTGATGCACAATTATCTGCAGTTGGACTACTTTGTTGCAGTGTTATGCTTTTGCCTTGATTCTCTACTGAATGCAGTTGTATCAATTTGTCTTCAATCACAAAGAAAGTGGAGTTCACCTTAGTTAGGCTACTGTAATTGGTTGCT
>JANKOE010000002.1:10305298-10327755 GCA_026284465.1 Erythroxylum citrifolium | reverse complement strand
TAATAAATGAATTACATCAACTCTTCTTATTATACTACAAGGGCATTTTTGTCATTAACACTGTTTTTTGTTCTGTCTCCTGCAACCAAACACATTTCTGTCCTCAGGACAAAGACAATTTTCTCTGTCCTGTCCACTGTAACCAAACACTGTCTTCAATTCTTGTTCTATTACGTCTTATACTGTCCCGTCTCGTCTTGTCTCTGCCTGTTAAAGACGCTAACCATACAGACAGTAAGTGTCCTTCCTAGACCCTTATGCTTACGAGGGCATAATAAAAATCAATCGTAACTATTCCATGATCGTAGATGTACAGTTGTTTTAGCTAATTCTAAACTAGTATTAAGTTTCAATTACAAATTTAAATGTCTATATATACCTAAATTATCTTGAGAAAAAACACATAACAAAATTTTTTCAAATAATCTTTAAGTGGGATGCAAAGAGATCATTGAAAAATGGAAGGCTCGGCTCATTGGCAATTGATCTGCGAGTTCCATTCTTAGTTTCACCACTTTTAGTTGAAGCATGACCTATTCTTCAGGGTCTGAGGTTAGCAGAAGAAATTAGATTGCAGACATTCTGCATAAAGATTAAGGAAGTGTACTCTTATTTTGTTGCTCCTACTATGAAGGAAGAATTCCCATCTAGTTATGGAGCTAATATTGGGGCCCTCTAACTATATTCATATTTTCTGTAATCGTGTTTGTATTATTACAGCAGCTTATGATTGTAGCATAATTAAACATCGATCCTACCTTGTTGTAATAGATATTTTTCTCAATCATAAGTACTATACTTGCGTGTATTGGTCTATAGTTTTATGATAATTTGATTTAATTTAAAATCAAGAATATTCCTGAGATTATTCCTAATATGACCTTCTTCACAGTTCATATTCCTTAATTTTCTATCATTTCTCAATATTTTTTACACAACAGATCCAAACCCTTTTCTATTTTATGTATAGAACTTGAAAAAAAAAAGTTGCGAAGCTTATGTAATGTCTTATTCAGAGTATTATATTAGCACCTCCTTATGTATTTACGTAATTATTTTTTTAACTGTCATATTTCGTTGTTTCTGATTTCATAAAAACACATTATCTTTATTCTTTTAACAAGAACTTCACAATTATCAACTTGCTGACTTTGCATCATCTCTTTCTCATGTCGGCACCTCTCCCCTCATTTTACGTCAGCCTTGCAATATTTAACATCATCTAGGTCGTCATTAGAGGCCCAGCATGATTAGCATCTTTGACACTTGATAATTAGTTAATTACGAATAAAAATATTAACATTAAATATGAAGTTTAATCTAAGTCTAAGCATTAACAAAATTCAATTCCAGAAACAGCCCGTCAAGCGCTGAGTGGCTGACGATATACGTCTGGTCATATGCAGAGAACGAGCAATTTATTATATATATATATATATGATGAAGGTATAAACACAGGCATTAAGATCGATTGCAGACCGTGGTTGGTTGTCTATAAGCTAGGGGACTAAAGTTCGATGACGTGTGCCCTATTATGACTAATTAAAAAGGAGGTTACTTGCCTGAGAATATTCCAGTTTTATAAATATAATCCAATGCGTGTCTTGTGCTTTAGCCAATACTGAGCAGGTACAAACTATTGCGCCTACAATTTTATGTAAATAGAAAGGGACAGGTTCGAGGAAAAGAAACTGAAATGTCATGCAAATTATATATTTACTTATTAGAAGAGTCGCATTGCATTGCATTGCATCTTTATGAAGTTACATCGTTAAGTAGATGACTACAGTATAACGCCTAATGCTAAGAGAACGACAACATGAGCTATGTATGTCGTAGGATATATATATATGTTTATAAGTTTCATGTTTATAATAATTTAGATTTCTGCGCCTAAACGTCTCACAAAACTTATGGGCTCTTCCCCGTTGTGTTCGATTAGAAGTTCCATTTTCAGTTGCTTGTGGATTAGTTCTGCACTCTTCATCACAACCGGCAATAACTATTCATTTGTTCAATAAGTTCTTAATTTTAATTTGATATTTATTTCTCTTAAAACGTTTAATTTTGACAATTTGGACGTTTCCTTTCTGTGTTTAATCTTCCCATTTTTGCATTTTCGTACAAACCTTAACTTTGATTATAAAAAGTTGTTCTCCTCTTCTTTTGTTGTTGTTAAATTTTGTAAGATTGAGCCTAAATAAACTGAACAAATATAAACTAAAATGAGATTCCACCTTAAAGTCAATTGATGATAGGGGGAGTAATTCACCAAGCTTATATGCATGCTTAAGCTTATATATTCTTTCCATGTGGAACAAATTCTCACTTATATTTCAACAGTTGTAAAATCTACTAAAAAATTTAAAGGGATAATTATTTCGCAAACTTTCTTATTCGTTTATGACAAACACAAAAATAAAAAAAAATTAAAAGCGCTAAAGATAAACAAAACCGAGATTTGTTAACGTAGTTTGACACACCTTTTTTACGTTTGCAGGGCTCTCACCCAGCTTAATTCTTTCACTAACAATAATAGTTTTATACAAGGCTTTACTAAGTCGACACTACTCAACTCTTAACACTATTCCTTGTCCTCACTACCCGTGAAAAAATTTCACACCCAATAGTACGACCACCTTGTATTAACCTCAACAGAGAATTTTTCTCGACAATCTTATAACAAAAGAACACTAAATATATAACTCAAGTGGTTAAAAAAATTCAACATAAATGAAAACACTCGAGAAAGAAAAGAAACAGGTCTGAAAGTTGTCACCACAAATTCAACATAAATGAAACAGGTCTGAAAGAAAAAATTCAACATAAATGAAAGAAAGTTGTCACCACAATTTATAGGTTGATCTATGCAAATACCAGCATTAATTCACAATTGCAAGATGAAGACGTCAGGTATGACAACCCAGTACCCACACAAACAACCACTGCCACAAATCCAGGCAAGACAAAGACTAAACCAAAAGCAAGGCAAAGAAGGAATCACGTATAAACCATCACAAAGTCTGCAACTCACTAATTCTCTTGTTCAACCCATGACAAACCTTCTAACATGATGGTCACACACATAGTAGCACACCTTCAACTTTGTCAAATTTTCTTCACACACACAGTAACTTCACATGCAATCCTCGAAGACAAAAGTCTCACAAAATCATTATCATATGTGTTGCAAAAAGGAGGAAAAACAGTCATCATCGCGGACAACCAAGACCTTAAAATCATGCCAACATATCTTCCACTTAGAACTCTTTAATGCAATAATAAAAAAAATCAAGACATAAAAACCTTCATACCACGTACAACCAAGAAAAGTGCAGCACACATATTCAAGCGTAGAAACCCCAATGAAGAACCAACTGCACACCAAATATGTTAACAACCACACCTAAAAAAATTTCTTCAAAAAGAAAACCACGCCTAAAAAAAATCACAACAGCAGTCTTGATTATCACGTGATGCAAAGGTAGGTCATACAATATAGAGTTCTATCATAATTAGGAGGCTTTACAAGATAAAATTCTATCTTTCATGAAATCTTTTATCAGATATTATCTCAATCAAATTCAAGATATTCTATGCCATCTTGATTAAAATTTGAAGCTAATTTATGATTTATGAGAGAATTACCATCTATATATATATATATGTATGTATATATATATATATGATTTCTAAGAGAATTTCCCTATAAAAAAAAAAGAGAATTACCATCAATTAGACCTTTTGCACGAAGCATTTTGCAATGTAGCTAGTCTGATAACTCTATAGAGTCTAATTTCTCGTAAGTTCATCAATAACTAGCTAGAAAGGTTAAAAAAATTATAGAACAAAATCTTAATATAAGATTTGAATTTGACCAATGTGTTCATTACTTCAAACTTTTAGATATTGTAATTAGGACGGTATCAAGCATCAATTCTCACGCACAAGCAGCATACCACTAATTGCTTCGTCTTCCAAGTGGTAGCTAATAATTGCAGTTTCTTACAAGGAAATGTAGACTGTATTAAAAAAAAAAAAAAGTGAGGCGAAGTGTGCAAACTTCAAACACTAAATAATTACATGTCAAGACAAAATGGTCACTTTCCTCATATATAAATATAAATATAAATATAAAATCTATTAAAATTGTAAGGAAATTGACAGGCGAAAAATCAGTTCACAAGTAAATGACGATATAAATGATAATTAATAATATATACGTGCAAGTCAGTTTCAACTTTCATAAGTGTACACTTCGAAAACATAAAACGTAATGACATTATTAATGCATCCATCATTTCTTGGAAAATCCGTTAATAACATTATTTTTGTGCTCTTTATACCAATTTTACATGTTTTATTTTATTTAAATAACACTTCTTAATCTTTCAGATTTGGATACAGACGTCTACTTTTAATCTACTGGTGAAGCTAGACTAATTGAATTGTGTCAATACCACCTTCAACATTGATCCTTTTATGGTCCGATTTTGATAGGTAATTTATGGACTAGCGAGTATCAATTTACACGAAGTTAAACATCAGGCATCTGCCTCTATCAGTTACGATTTTCTTTTGCTATTATGTTCATTCAACATGTTGTCACCGTCCTTCTTGACTCACAGAGGCCTAGAAGTAGGGGAAACAGATGTTGACTGAAATATTGTTAAGTGACCGTTTCACCACAATAGCTTAAACTGTTGTGTGAGGCAAATTCAATTGGAAAAAATCATAATATATAATGATAGAAAATGAAAAATGAGTTATATTTGATATTTTATTTTTATTTCATAATATTGAAAATAATTTACCCTAAAAAATAAAAATTATTGTTGCAAATGAGAACTTAGCCTGTGATAGTTTCAAGGCTGTTGCTATCGTTTGCTAAGTTGTGTGCTGGTAGCATCTTACGAAACTGCCTAACAAAGAATAAACAAACAAGAGATCGCAATCAATCAATGAATGCACAAAATGATCAACCTCTCTACCAAGTAAGAGCTCGAATTTCTTACATAGTATAGAAAGCGTAATTTAAAGGATATAATTAAATTTACAGTCCCTCTCGATACAATGTCACAAAGTTTCCTCCTCAGAATCTAAATACAAGTGAGACCAAAAACTGGAACAAAAGAAAAGGCAATTAATTTACGAATCAGGGTCTGAATTGGGATTGGAAGTCCAAACAGAGGCAGAGAGTAAGCGTCTAGATTTCCATCCAAGGACAAGCCTATTGCAAGCCAACTCCTCCACTCTATAACCATCGTTGAACAGTCCCAACAAAAGCTTTGCTTGACAATGATTGGCAAAGCTCAAGTTTACTTGGTTGAACCCAATCGCAGCCAACCAATCCCCCCATGACCCATTCTCCTCCACCCCACGGGCCCTGTAGATCCGACCCAATGACCCGGCTATTCTCGGACCCAGAAACACCTTCTCTACCAGAGTCCGAGCCCGACTCTGCATCGGAAAACCCGCCTCCAGGGAGTCGTACATAGCGGAGAAATGGTGCAATAAGTCCATAAACCGCCCAACAAATCCGCCCTCCCCAATGGCCACCTCCTCCTCCACTAGAGTAATCAATCTCGGGTTTAACTTCTTGGATCCGGATAGAAAAGAAGCAACCGAAGAGGGCGACCAGTACCCGGAATGAGGGAGGTGTAGCATACAGTTCATGACCAATGCTTCTCCTCTCACCAACTTCAAAGAAGATGGCCGGAAAGCCTCGTCAGAGTCTAACCTACACTGATGGAACGAGAAGGGTTGACCAATAGATGCTGCGAAAGCAGTTAAACGGCGACCAGTTTCTTGAACGGTTCTGATCGATTTCCGACCACTACCGCCTCTTGAAAGAGCAGTGATCCTAAGATGTGGTGTTGATGGACCATCTTTTCTTGACGCCAAGGCTTGCATCAACGAAGCCCATTGAATACCCTCCATGATATCAAAGTCCACGATGTGGATTCTTCGGTCTTGAGCTACAGCTTCCAGAATAGATTGATTCGCAGTGAAATGTCCGAACTTTACGTAGGGAGACATGTCTTGTAATAGCTGAAATGCCGCGAGCACGTCGGAATGATGCTGGTCGTCACGGTTGTGGTAATGGTAGTGGTGAGGCCCATTGTTGACGGAATGTTTGCCGTGAACATTACCGTTACAGTCAAGCAAACCCTGTAAGGCATCGGTGAAGTACGCGGCCAATCGTTCCATGTTAGTTCCGTCATGAGGGGAGGCCAACTCCTTGAGCCGAATCAGTATCACCCGGGCCAGTTCGCGGCTCTTGTTGACGCCAGTGAGAGCCTCGGCGGCGGCCATCAAAAGATGGACCAACCTCAAGCCCTTGAGGTCTTCGCCGCTAGTTTCATCGTCCACAAGCATGGTGTCAGTAGAAGTGGAGATAGAGTTACAAGTCTCCTGATCAGTGAGTGGACTTTGTTTCAATCCTCCATTAGTATCCATCATAGATTCTATGAGATCTTGGAAGTCATTTTGGTCACTTGACAAAGCTTCCCAGTCAACGACTGGAGACCAATCGTTCCAGTTACAGGCATAATCGTAGTCGTTTTCACTTGAATCGGTGGTAGTCGTGGTGGTGGTGGTGGTTGTAGTGGTGTTGAAAATTGTGAAGTCGAGCTCATGGAAGCCATCAATGGGCATGGCCATGGTTGAGCTCATCAGTGGGTAGAGGTTGAGTTGAGTTGATTTGACTAAGTGGAGTTGAAGCAAGTTGTATCCTAATGAATGAAGATATATGGGGTTTGATATGTTATATGAAGAGAAAAAGAGTTGGAATAAGAGACAGCAAGGGATGCAAACTAATTAGGAATAAACCTTTACTTATATAGCAACTAAGGAAGACTATGACGCGATGTTGATCCCCACTCCCCACTCCCCAGTTCCGTTTGGACTTACATGCATGCAGCGGATATGTCTAAATCTGGATTGATTCATTAATTGTGAGGGTGCGAATTTTATTTTTGTAGACAATCGAATTGTAGAATAAAACTATTCTAAGGAAACATTTTTAGAATAAAGAGAGCAAATGCCGTTGCAAGGGGTATTGTTTTGTTGTTTGCCAACATCAAGACCATTATCAAGTCACTAGATTTTTTTTTTGTTAAACCACTGGCACTATATGAACAACCAACTAGTCCGGATTCGAGCCAAGTAAGATTCTTTTAGGTAGCAAAACTCTCATTTACGAGTGTTTTAAAGCGTCTCCATTCCCAAGACTCAAACTCGAGACCTTAGTTAAAGATGAAAGAGTCCGTACCGCTCCACCACAACTCTCATGGGTATCAAGTCACTAGATGGGGAGAAGCGATCTCCCTTCATTTATTACTTTTTCCTTTCTAATATTCTTTGACAAATTAGAAAGAACCCAAAAGGCTAATAAATAAACACCTTCAGATTATTCTTACTTTAAGTCACAAAGATTAAATATTTTATTAATTATACTTATTGCAAACATCCACTCTAATCTTCTCTTTTTCTATTAAGTACATTCTTATTTACCGAATATAATTTACATTTATCTTTATTATGGCACGAAAACAGCACACAAGAAAGAAACGGAGACAGAGAGAGCACCTATTCCGAGCATAGAAATCATCGACTTGAAAGCTCAGTTGGAGGCAAAGAGCATTTGTACTCGATAACTTTAACCAAACCTCCATAGACCATACGTTAATGGAAGTTAGTACTGAAACGGTTTAGTCCTTCTTTGACTGAACGATATGCATGTCAGTATCACCATGCACGTCACCACTTGCCGGCGCCACCCCCAACTAACTTTGCTTTCCATCGACTCTGATGAGAATGTTTGCTACTGTGTTGGCATGTTCACGTCAAGGGCTCCACTTTTACCTCAGCAAACCTCTTATGGGTCAAATCCTTCTGGTGAATCTAATTGGCTGCTCCACGATAGTGGGACCAGCCAGTGAACGTGTGAGGGCATTCATGATTGTTAGTTGGGGACCAAATAGACACTAGACCTGATGTTCGCATGCTAAGACAATGTCTTTGTTCGAGTATTTTTACAATGTAGTGTAATAGAACCGAACCACGACACGTAGTTAAACAAGGACTAGATCAGGTCGTTCTTAAAGAAGAACTACTACGATGCATGTGTACGGTAAATTCCAAAAATTATGTGTTCCGATAATTAGTTCCGATAAGTTGATGCTGATTTATATTGTCTAAAAGTGTTTGGCTGAAACATACTAAGACAAGTGAAAAACCTGAAGGTCGAAGCTTTGCAAATTCCTGTTCTGCCACAGTTGTTTTAAAGTGAGACTGAGGGTTGCCTGTCACAAAGTAATTAGATTAGCAATTACGATTTTTTAGAATTTAATCACAAGTAAATAAATTTAATGTGTAGATAATAAATTAATACAGAAAATTTGTGTTGATTTTATTTATGTTGTGTATGTGGCTCATATACTGGTAAAGGGGTAGGTGCTGAAATAGAGTGGAGGGTATTTTCTTGGCTCATCATTGAGGTACGACAAGATAGGTTAGGGGTGCGGGGGCGAGGTACAGGATTGACGGTTTTAGGAGCTGTTCTTATGCAGGGACGGATCCAGAAATTATTTTGAGTGGGGACAAAATATTTAAAGTACTCTTATATTATTGAAAATTTTTTAATTTAAATTATTAATTTAAATTTTAATTCCATCAAAAAAATTAAAATTTTGCCCCCATTAATTTAATTGGTGACAAAAAAATAATAAAAATTATAGATATATTAAGATATCAAATAAAAATAAAATATGAGCCCATCTATTTTTATTCATAAGGGCATCTAGGGTACTTTTTTTATCCCTATTATCATTAGCACTAGATGGTTTGTACTGTTTTTGTTCATTTTTACGACATTATATGCTACGATTTTTTGTCTACAATGAGAAATTTTATCTTGCGTCTTCACTAAAAGTCTAAAAGAATGTAAAGATTAAAACTGTACCAACTCTATTACAACTTACAAGAACCCATCTCTAAATTATACGTACTACACATTCTTCCAAAGAAAAAAAGTGGGAATTTACCTATCAGCACTAAAATGGGGTGAGGCCTGTGGGGGAATCCTTTCCACAATTGCGTTCAATATAAATTATTGTTTTACGCTTTGAGTGTGGTAGTCCTTGTGGAGTTAGGGGAAGAAAAGCCAAAAAGTGAAAAAGTAGTGTGATGAAGAAGCCAAAAGGGTAAAACAATCTGAATAAAAAAAATTATTAAGCATGTAGTTTTTATCTCCCTATTTGTAGCTTTCGTTTAAAAAAGTCATAGGCTCAAATAATAGTAATCTTAATAAAAATAGATAGACTCAGATTTTATTTTTTATTTGATATCTTAACATATCTATAATTTTTATTATTTTTTATCACCGTTAATTTAATTGGAGATAAATTTTAATTTTTTATGAAATTAAAATTAAAAATAATAATTTCAAATTAAAAATTTTTAGATGCAGTGGGGGCAAGTGCTCCATGTCTGTACAACATCTTATGGATGACATGGCAACGTAGTGACGTGTCCTGCTGTAACTATATAAGTTTTAGGGTTTTATACAAAAACCTAATATACCCTATTTTGTACATGATGAATAATACAAAAAGTAGTTGCTTCACTCCCGAAGATGTAGGAAACATGCCGTTTTCGAACCTCGTTAAATTCTGTGTTCTTCTTTTTTCTTTAATCTCTTTTACTGTTAATTTCTCACCAATTTATTTGTTTATTTGTTAAACTTATTGTTAAGATATTCTATTCCATTTTTGACATTATTTGTATTTTATAGAAACTTATTGTTAAGATATGCTATTCCATTTTTGACATTATTTGTATTTTAATTTATTTGGGATATCTCTTGTAATAAGGAAGTTGATTGGTATAGGATTCTACGATATCTTTTATTACAAAGAAGTTGATTTGGTATAGGATTCATCCATCTTGGAATATGTAGAATTGTGGTTGGAAGGAACAAATCCTATATGATATAGAATTCTAAAGAGTGAAGGGTTTGTTGGAGATAAACAAGCAGTCTCTCTAACGATTTTTGCTATTGCATTTTTGTGCACTTAGGTGATTAATTACATGTTCTCACCAGGGTTTTTGTGGTTACTATACATGGGTTTTTTCGATGATCAATTAAAAAGGTTCACAACAAGTTTTTGTTAGACTACTTCCCCAGAATATGGTTTAATGTGGCTACACACATAGGAGAGTGTTCTTTGACTCAAGCGTTTTTTTTGTTTATGTTATTCTTGATTTAATCACTTGAGATTTTTTTCATCTTTGTTATCATTCGTTGTTTTAAAATCCTCTGTTGAGATTAGCATGAAGTGGTCATACTATTAGGTATGAGATAACTTTCAAGGGTGCGAGTACGAGTGACTAGCATCAAGGAGTGATTGGTGTCGACTCTATAATAGACTTGTATAAGCCTATTGTACTACAGTGAAAATTGATTAATCTGGGTAAGGTCCTGTAGACGTAGGTCATTTGTGTCGAACTGCATTAACAAATTTTCTGTGTTGATTTATTTATGGCGCACTAAATTTTTCTACTTGTGATTAAATTATGGAAAAATTGTAGTTGCTAATCTAGTTACTTTCTTATAAGTAACCGTCAATTTCAGTTTGAAGCAATTGCGGCAGAGCAGGAATTTTGTGAAACTTCGACCTTCGAGTTTTTTAATTGGTATTAGAGCAAAGTTCACCTAATTACATCTTGGCGTGTCAAGTTGGTGTAGATCAGAGTTCCACACTTTTGGCTACTAGAGAAGGAGTGTCAATTACAAGGCCACCTTTACTAGATGACTTTAATTATCCTGCTTGGAAATTAAGAATGAAAGTGTTTATTCAAACACAAGGGACTAAAGCCTGGACTTTCATGTTGAAAGACTGGACTTATCCTTGATGACTGATGAAAAGAATGAATCGATATCTAAAGATTCGTCTGAATGGATTAGGGCCGAAGAAGAGGAAGCACTTAGTAATCCTCAAGCAATGCATGCAATTTTCAGTGTAGATGAAGGACGTTTTAATATGATATCAACATGTGAATCAAGAAAAGAAGCTTGGGATACATTACAAACTATACATAAAGGATCAAAATCGTTGATAGCATCAAAACTTCAAATGTTGGCTATTAGATTTGAAGAGCTTAATATGGAAGAAAGTGAAACTATTGGAGACTTTCAAAAGCGGTTGCGTGATATCGCCAATCAAGCACATCAACTTAGGAAGAAGTATTCAAATATGAAACTTGTCAAGAAAAATTTAAGACCATTGCCTCTTAGATTCATACCGAAGATTGCAGCTATTGAAGCTCAAGATAGTAATGAGTTATCTTTGGATAAGGTAATTGGAATTCTTACAAACTTTAAAATGAACCTGTTAAGAGACAAGTGCGAGAAGGAAAAAGGATTGATGCTACAAGCCGACATCTCTAAATTTGGGAATGATTCAGGAGACAACTCCTATGAAAATGAAGATCTGGTGTTGCTAACAAGAAATTTAAATAAGTGGCTGAATAAGGTGAAGAAAGATAGACCTGAGTTTAAGAAAAATGGTGGGAGTTCATCAAACAATAAGTTCAAACAGCAAGTAAGTCACTGTTTACATTCTTCATGCTTAGTTGATCTTACTTTTTTGACAAACCTGACTTCACCATTTTGCTCATTATTCACCTAAGAACATTCACCTTTGTATCCAGCACTTTGAAAATCCCTTTTGTTTTTGCCAATTTCTAGTGATTTGTCTAACTCCTCGGTACTGTCATTCAACATTTTTGTTCCTTTCTTTGTATTGATCATCTTTAGCTTGGTTTCATCATGTTCATCTTTTGTTGACAGTAACATCATCTCCAAATCTCGAATAGCATCTTTCATGGTAGGATTATCCCTTTTTAACTTCTAATTTTGTGTACACGTCTTCACCCATTTGCTATACATTAGTTCATAGGCTTTATAGATATCTTCCTTGGCATTCATGACATTGTAATGAAACCTTGACATTTATGACATTGTATCTTCTTTGCCTTCCTTTCACCTTTTTAAGTTTTTACTTGCTGTTTGAAGTTATTGTCTAATGAATTCCCACCATTTTGCTTGAGCTCAGGTCTATCTTTCTTCACCTTCTTCAGCTACTTATTGAAATTTCTTGTTAGCAACACCAGATCTTCACTTTCATGAGAGTCGTCTCCTGAATCATTCATAGATTTAGCGATTTCGGATTGTAGCGCCAATCTTTTGTTCTTCTCACACTTGTCTCTTAACAGGTTTATCTCAAAGTTTGTGATAATTCCAATTACCTTGTCCAAGGATAACTCAATCATGAGTTTCTTCAATAGCTGCAATCTTCGGTATAAATCTAGGAGGCAATCGTCTTAAAGTTTTCTTGACAAGTTTCATATTTGAATACTTCTTCCCAAGTTGATGTGCTTAATTGGCGATATCACACAGCCGTTCGTGAAAGTCTCCAATAGTTTCACTTTCTTCTATCTTAAGCTTTTCAAATCTAATAGCCAACATTTGAAGTTTTGATGCCATCAACGATTTTGGTCCTTCATGTATGGTTTGTAATGTATCCCAAGCTTCTTTTGTTGATTCATATGCTAATTTCATATTCAAATGTCTTTCATCTACACTAAAACTTGCATGCATTGCTTGAGGATTACCAAGTTCTTTCTTATCTTTAGCCCTAGTCCATTCAGACGAATCTTTAGGTATCGCTTCATTTTTTTCATCAATCATTAAGGATAAGTCCAGCCTTTCAACACGGAAGTCCAGGCTTTAGTCCCTTATGTTTGAATAAATACTTTCATTCTTAATTTTCAAGCAGGATAATTAAGGTCATCTAGTAAAGGTAACCTTGTAATCGACACTCCTTCTCTAGTAGCCAAAAGTGTGGAACACTGATCTACACCAACTTGACACACCAAGTTTTAATAAGGTGAACCTTGCTTTCATACCAATTAAAAAACTTGAAGGTCGAAGTTTTGCAAAATTCCTATTCTGATGCAGTTACTTTAAACTGAAATTGACAGTTGCTTATAAGAAAGTAACTAAATTAGCAACTACGATTTTTCTAGAATTTAATCACAAGTAGAAAAATTTAGTCCGCAACAAATAAATCAACACAGAAAATTTGTTAATGCAGTTAGACACACACAACCTATGTCTGCAGGACCCTCACCTAGATTAATCAACTTTTACTGTAGCAATAGGCTTATACAAGGCTATTATGGAGCTGACACCACTCACTCTTTGACGTTACCCACTTGTATTCACACCCTTAAAAGTTATCTCATATCCAATATTATACCACTTCATGCTAATCTTAATAGAAGATTTTGAAACAACGAATGATAATAAAGATGAAAAAAATCTCAAGTGATTAAATCAAGAATAACATAAACAAAAAAGACACTTAAGTCAAAGAACATTCTCCTATATGTGCAGCCACATTAGAACATAATATTGGGATGTCGTTCAACAAAAACTTGTTGTGAACCTTTTTAATTGATCATCGAAAAAACCCACATATAGTAACCTCAAAAACCATCATTAGAACATGTAACTAATCACCTAAGCACACAAAAACGCAACAACAAAAATTTGACTTGTTTATCTCCAACAAATCCTTCGTTCTTTACGATTTTATATCATATAGGATTCCTTCCATCCATCCACAATTTTACATATTCCAAGATATCGTGGAATCTTCTACCAAATCAACTTCCTTATTATAAAAGATATCTCAAATAAATTACCAAATCAAATTTTATACTTATAGTTCTATAAATAATAATATGAATCTATTCTTAAGGGCTTCAATAGTATGTTTTGTTAGCTCCTCAGTAGATTCACCAAAACTAAGCTGCCATATATAATTCACTTAACAAATAAACATATAAATAAATATCACCTAAATAACAACTGAAATGAATTCAGGTCAATTTTAGAGAAGTAGGAAACTGAAAAATAATCATGTCGTTCATAATCTCAAAATCTAACATTTACGAGATGTTCCCCCTGTAGAAACAGTAGCATTTATGTAGAAATAAATAGTGGCGGTGGAGTGGAAGTCGTTTTGGAGTGGACACTTGAACGAATCCTCTTGTCTTCTTGATGGCTAGAACTGTAGGTCATTGCGATGTGACGCAATCAGATGACTTCCAACTTATAGTGTCTCTAACTCCCTCCTATAATGCTATTAATTAGAGTTAAGCGTACTTACCATGCTTTAAATAGCCTAAATTGTGGGTCTAATCTAACCAGTGTCCAACACCCATTGGGTACCAGCAGTTTTTGTCATATTTCTACTATTTTTAAGGTTTGTTCCTGCTGATCATCTCATTGTCGGTAGTTGAGGTGCTTCAGTATTATGGG
Organism: Erythroxylum citrifolium; assembly: GCA_026284465.1. NCBI lineage: Eukaryota > Viridiplantae > Streptophyta > Magnoliopsida > Malpighiales > Erythroxylaceae > Erythroxylum > Erythroxylum citrifolium. The sequence goes on along the minus strand of JANKOE010000002.1, from coordinate 10,313,363 downwards.
AACTGTGTTTCAACTTTTACTATTTTGTGTTTTTCATTTTTTTATGTTATGGTAACATTGGAGGGGAAGTAATTTTCCAAGTGCACTAAATTGCACATGGATGACGAAACAAAAAAGTTAGACATGGATCTTCCTACATGAATGGAGATAGAGTCTTAAATTGACAGATGCCTTCAACTGGAGATACCCCTAATAAAAAAAAAAAAAAAAAGAGGTTTCTGACAATGTTGAAGATTTGACTGTCTTCAAAATTTCATTACGACTTTTGTAAATTGTTCTTATAAAGTTCAAATAAACGAAAGAAAAGTCAACTTATTGGTTATGATCAAGTCGGCAACAGAGGATTGGACACATAGCCAAAGTCAGACCAGGTTCGTTCTGGGATTAAGACGGTGAAACTCTACAATAGGTAAAACCCATAGCTTGCCGAGCTATAAAGATGCAGAAAGTAGAGGCCAGGTTAGAAAATGTTTACTGGAGAGAGTGAAGTGAAGGCAACAACTCGTGACCTTGGAAGTGGTCATGTAAGGAGGGTTGATTAGGCCAGTTAATGTTGTTTATTAATCAAACGGCCGGCGTTGAAAGTAACATTACTGACATAGACATCGTATGGTTGAAAGCGAAGCCTTCTTCTGTGCATTCGTCACGACCGTGGTCCTGTTGGGACGGCCATTTTATAAGTCAAAAGTTTTTTTTTCCTTAATTAAAATTATTTAATACTCTCCTTCTTTGTTTTTTCATTAAATGTTCCTTTCAATTAAATAAGAAAACTTGGCTTATACATCATGAACAGTAGGTCGTAAAAAGCTCTTTGTTGGCAGCTATAGATTCAAGGACCAGAAGGGTGAAATTAATTCGCAGAAGATGTAATCGTTGCTTTGATGGCATAATAAATTAAGGTCCATGTAGGAATAATGTCTCACTTTTTAGATTAAATACAGAAGGCTAAGTTTACAAAGAATTTATTAAAGATAACTGGAGGACTGCCTTTTGATGTTTACTCAGTTCTGTCTCTTGACTTATAAACAAAGTCAAACAATGAATAGCCTAGTTAGTTTAGTTTCATGGTGGGAGTACTTTTTTATTGATTTGAAATCTACAAAACAATAATTAAAGAGTGTTCATTTCACATAATTAACTAGATCCGTGGACAATAATCACCTCTAATTTTGATGTTGGATTCCATAATTTTTAACTCAAAGCTTGGACTCCATGCATTGGTTTTCTTTACTATCGTAACTTGATTATAGATTCTCAGGTCGTGATGAAAGGGAATTAAGTTTAACTTCTGCAGCTTCCAGATAAGCCTCCCAAGGTAGTTGATACGAATTTAATATTTTTTTTTAATCTGTTTGGGTAGTAAGGACAGAACAATGAGTGGTGTCAATGTTAGAACTATATGGACAATTCCTTCAACTATAATGCAAACTAAGTTACTCACCAATTATTTCAAGAAAAAAAGAAAAAAAAAACAAATATTTACTGTTCAAAATTAGCTTATATTGATAGTTTATTTATTAGTTAGCATATCCAATCTGTGCAATTTATTTACATGATAGGTCCGCATAATGTATTCCTTTGAGTCTTTGACCTATTGATGTGTCATAGGTTGATTTTTGTTAAACCTTGGGGGTTAATATTGGATGAATTTATATTTAATATATGTCTTACCAAATTTAATTAAACCTACCAACTAGTATTGTTAGCTCTTATCGCAATATCTCATGGAGGGTTAACTTGATATCCTCTATCCTTGCAACACAATAAAACTAGTCCTTTTACATACACATTGTAGCTATAGGATCCTTTTATATGCCTAAATTTATAGAAAATACATATAAGAATATGAAAATAAGGGTTAGAATGAACCAAAAAGTTACGCGCGGAAAATGATATAAAATGAAACTAAAACAAAATATTGAACTAATACAATAAAATATGTGAAAAGATATAATCACAAAAGAGTCCCTTTTATTATTTGAATGACTAGTAAGAAATACAATTCCATAAAAGTTCAAACAAATTCATAAATGTCATATCAAATGGTTTATTAAACATGATTGAGAAAGCATAATATTGTAACTTTTACTTCATCAAAAAATATAACAATCTTGTCCTAAATTTTTACATACTTTTCTTTCATATTCTTGTAGAGTAGCCTCCTCTTATCAAAAATTCTGGTGTTTTGTATTTGAATTACTCGATTAATGTTACGATTACTGATCAACCTAAAGACTAGGGTGTGAGTAAGGAGTCCATAAAGGAGGAAGAAGCAAGCCTTTAGGAATCGAGTTACCCAACAAGAAATCATAGATGCCCAACTTCATGGAATGATTACTATCATTAAAGGAATTTAGTTGTTACCAGAAATTTAGGCTTGTTGTTAGTTGTAAGGCCATTTTGTTGCATGCAAGGAAGTTCTGTTTTCCTTTTTCTGTTAGTAATGCACTGATAGGTGACACGTGGATGAGTTCTTGTAATAAGATTGGTATATGAACAACTTTATATTGAAATGAAATGAAAGAAAAAGGGCAGAGAACCCTTAACTCAAATCATTTCTTTGTTAATTTGGAGGGCCATGACCTCGAACCAAGGAAACCTATCATCTTTGGTGATTTCATTGAGTCATCACCATGGCTGAGAACACTCGTTCGAAGGCCATCACCGATCAACTTAAAGACGTGATCTAAAAACTTACCCTGAACTAATCAACATTAACATCAAACCAAACAAACCTTAACGCCAAACTTGACAAACTTCTTGCAAAAATGGCTACCATCGAAGCTTCACCATCTCCTCCAACAGACACCTCTCTTGACTTACATTCCCCACCTTAATCCCCTCCACAACCCACAAGTGTTGGTGACACTACCCCCACTCGTCATCAGTTAAAACTTGAAATTCCTCGTTTTGATGGTCACAACGCCATGGGTTGGATCTTCAAAATTCAACAACTTTTCGACTATCATAACACGCCAGTTGCTGATCGCAACGCATCATTCTACATGGATGGCCCAACTTTAGTTTGGTTTCAATGGATGTTTCGTAATGGACAGATTACGTCATAGGAGAGCCTTTTGCAATCGTTGGAGTTGTGATTTGCTCCTTCCTATTATGATGACCCTCGCGGTGCTCTTTTTAAATTGATGCAATGTGGATCTGTCAATGATTATTTGATTGAGTTTGAAAGTCTCGCTAATCACATTGTCGACTAACACCCATCATTCATTCTCAATTGTTTTATTTTGAGACTCGCACATAAATTCGATATGAAGTTCAAGAATTACAACCATTATCCCTTACTCAAGCTGTAGCTTTAGCCAAACTCCGAGAGGATAAATTATCCAACACTAAACGTGCCACATCTTTTAATCCCACTTCCAAGCATATTTCGACGCCTTACTCCCCATCCAATTCCTACTCCAACTTGTCCTCCAGCATCATTAAAACACCCATCTCCCTTCCCTCTACGCCCACTAAACCCACCTTTAAGAAATTATCCCTTGACGAAATGTTAGCCCGTAGAGAAAAAGGCTTGTGCTACAAATACGACAAGAAGTTTGGTCCCCAACATAAATGTAAATCCCAATATTTTTTACTGATTGCCGATGACGATTATTCAGATATTGCGATAATCGATATGGACTTCCCTATTGATCCCAATGTCCCTTTACTCGCTTCCGATTCAATTAATCCCAACCCAGCTCAAATCAGCCTCCATGCATTGGCACATGAAACCTTTTATCTTGTGGGTCGAATAGCTAACCGTCTAGTCACGAGTTTGGTTATCACTGGCAGTACACACAACTTTATTCAGGAGCACATTGCCAAATATTTGCACTTACAAATGCAACCCATTCAATCCTTCAACGTCCTAGTGGATAATGGTTCTGAAATAAATTGCACTCAACTCTGTCCAAAATTCTCACTCCACATTTAGTGTAATTTTTTATGAACTTGCACAATCTATAAATAAGTGGAGCTGAAATTGTTTTAGGTGTACAATGGTTAAAAACAATTGGACCTTTCCTCATGGATTACTCCACTTTTACCATGAGATTTCTACAAAATGATCAGTTAATTGAGCTCAAGGGCACAGGATTCACAGTATCTGAGTTGGTAACAACTTAAAAGATCAAATGATTGTTACAGATAGCTGACGTGTCTGAATTATTCCACATTCAAATTTAACTTGACACTTCATTAAGTTCTTCACCGCCTAGCCACTACCCTTCCCAAATTCAAAATCTTTTAAACCAATTTCACACCCTATTTCACCCACCTCAAACTCTTCCTCCGAGTCGCACCATTGATCACAGCATCCATTTACTACCTAATTCTAAGCCAGTTGATGTGCGTCCCTACCAATATCCTTACTCTCAAAAAGGGGAAATTGAAGTCCAGGTGGAGCAAATGCTGAAACCTGGACTCATTCAACCTAGCAATATACCATATCGATTTTACTCATAAAAAAGATGACAGTTGGCATTTTTGCATTGATTATAAAGCCCTCAATGCAGTGAATGTAAAGGATCGATTTCCCATACCTACTATTGATGAGTTGCTTAATGAACTCAATGGAGCTACATGGCTTGATCTATTGCAAGGATACCACTGGATCATAACGTTGGAGGTTGATATTCATAAAACAGCTTTTCGCACACACCTTGGTTACTACGAATTCAAGGTGATGTCGTTCGACTTGTGTAATGCTCCTTCAATATTCCAAGCCACTTGTGTAATGCTCCTTCAATATTCCAAGCCACCATGAACAGGTTGTTTCAACCTTTTTTGTGCCATTTTGTTATTGTCTTTTTTGACAACATTTTAGTTTATAGCAAATCATTTTCAGATCATGTCTTTCATTTGGAGCAAGCTTTCAAAACCTTGTTATAGGGAGAATTTTTTTGAAGCTCTCCAAGTGCTTCTTTGCAGAATGTCTGGTAGAATATCTCGAGCATGTGATCTCAGCCACAGGAGTACAGCTCGATGTTACAAAAATAGCTTATCCAGTCCCTACCACCCTCAAATCCTTAAGAGGCTTTCTCGATCTTACTAGTTTTTACTGACATTTCATCCGAAATTATGCACACTTGGCGACTCCATTAACATGCTTGCTCAAGAAAGATCAATTTCATTGGTCTCTTATCTCTCAAGAGGCTTTTGATAATCTGAAATCAACTATGACCTCTTCTCCAGTCCTGGTACTCCCTGATTTTTCTAAACCATTTATATTAGAGACAGATGCTTCGAGCTCTGAAATGGGCATAAAGTTGTTATAGGACAAACATTCGAAAACATTTTTAGCAAATAATTTTGTCTGAAGTTACCCCGCACTTCCACCTACATTCAAGAGCTTCATATGATAACTGCGACTGTCAAAAAATGGAGGCAATATTTACTTGGACATTAACTTATTATTCTGATAAACCACTAGAGTTTGAAAGAGTTGATGACACAAATGTTACAATCCCTAGAGAAACAATCTTATTTAGTTAAGCTTCTTGGCTTTGATTTTCAGATTCAGTACAAGAAAGGTAGCCATAATGTTGTTGCCAATGCATTATCGAGAATCCATGATCCTTATCACTACTTGATTTTGACAAGTCTATACTACATTTTATTATATCAATTACGAGTCGAAAATCAGCATCAATCTTCTACCAGAGATTTAGTTGAAGCCATTCAACAACAACCACATTCCCACCCCAATTATACTTACAAGGATGACTTAATCTTGTACAATGGTCGTATATGGGTGAGCTCTTCTAGTGCCTTTAAATAGCTCCTTTTGGAAGAATTTTATACTACTCCCATTGTTGGACACATGGGCATTGCCAAGACAGTACACTACTTACGTGAGAATTTTTATTGGGACACCATGGCTTCTAATGCAAAAGTTTTGTGAAGCAGCGCCATATTTACCAACAAACTAAGTACGAAACTAAAAAAACTAGGAGGGTTGTTGCAACTATTGCCAATACCATCTGCACCTTAGAAGGATCTCAGCATTGACTTCATCACAGGTTTGCCATCATCAAATGGTTACTCTGTGATATTGGTAGTTATTGATCGCTTCTCTAAAGGAGCTCATTTATGGTGGTCTTCCATCACACTATACTGCTTACAAGGTAGTTCAATTATTCTAAGATATGGTTTGTAAATTACATGGGTTACTACAAAGTTTGGTTTCCGATCGAGATCCCATATTTGTTAGACAATCTTGGTAAGAATTATTCAAACTCAGTGGTACCAAATTAAGGATGAGTACAGCGTATCATCCTCAAATCGACGGTCAGACTGAATTCGTTAACATAACCTTGGAACAACATTTGCAATCCTTTGTCAACCATAAACCTACTTTGTGGCACAAATTCGTACCCCTAGTAGACTAGTCTTATAACACCGCTTAGCATTCCTTTACTGGTTTCTCTTCATTTGAAATTACATATAGCAAAGCTCCATCCAACATTTTGAAATATACGATGGGTACCACCACCAACAAAGCCGTTAATCATCTCCTTCGTTCCAGAGAAGACATGCTAAAAGTCCTTCGATAACATTTTGAGAAGGCACAACATTATATGAAACAACACATTGATCGTTAACATCGGGATGCCTATTTTACTGTTGGTGACTGGGTTTATGTCAAACTTCGGCTATATCGGCAAACCTTTGTTGGCTACCCTTCTTATTCTAAACTTAGTAAACGTTTTTATAAGCCCTACTAGATTGTGGAGCAAATTAGTGTTACCTTTTATAAGTTGGCTTTTCCGACATAAGTTAAAATTGATCTAGTCTTCCATTGCTCCCTTCTCAAGCTCCATCACGACCCTCTACTCCAGTTCTTGATTTGCCACCTCATGCCATCTATGGATAGTTGTTAATTGAGCCTTTGTTCATTCTAGATTCTAAAGCTGACACTTCATCTCACCCTCATCGCACTCTTGTTTTGGTTCAATGGTCGGGTTTGTCACCAGAAGATAGTACATGGGAAGATTGAGAGTCACTTAAGTCTACCTAGCACCTCGAGGACAAGGTGGTTCTCCATTCGAGAGGGCAAGTTGTTACGATTACTAATCATCCCAGTAATAAAGACCAGGACGTGAGTAAGGAGTCCATGAAGAAGTAGGCCTTCAAGAATTGGGTCACCCAACAAGAAACCGTAGACACCCAACTTCATGGAATGATTACAATCATTAAAGGAATCTGGTTGTTACCGAAAGTTTAGGATTGTTGTTAGTTGTACTACTATTTTGTTGCATACAAGGAAGTTCTGTTTTCCTTTTTCTATTAGTAATGCACTGATAGGTGACATGTGGATGAATTCATGTAACAAGATTGATGTATGAACAACTTTATATTGAAATGAAACAAAAGAAAATGACAGAGAACCCTTAATTTAAATCCTTTCTTTGTTAATTTGGTGGCCCCTGACTTCAAACCCAGGAAACCTATCAAATAACTTATTGTCTTTTAAAACTCCATTATTCTATTAAAGAAGCTCCATTATTTTATGTTCTCCCTTACAGCGGTTTCTCGATATTAATGAATAAGATCTCAATATCTCACAATAATTATATTGAAATATAGTTCTATATACGTCTAAATTAATTAAAAATAGTGATAAATAGATAATAGCCATCTTAGCAGTCTCTTTACAATCAATTTGAAAATTCAAAACACAATCCATTAAGCATACAAATCCAGTCCATTTTATCTCATCAAGTTAATAAAAGCTTGGATTGGATGAAAATACATATGGAAATGTTTGCAAAATTATTTAGTAAATGAAAAAGCTTGGATTGTATGAGTTTGGAAAAAAATGCCATGTTGGGCAATTATGCATGAATGATGTGAAAATACATGCTTATGTGGGTTTGTAGTGATCCCCTCCGTTAGCAAGTGCGCACTTATCTATATAGGCTTCGCCCGCCTGCCCGCTAGTGGCCCAGGAGTTCCGAAATCGGACTCCCCTCTGTTCACGACTACACATGGTCGCTTGTCGGACATGTGTAGTACGTCCTGTTAGGATCACTCAAACCACTTGTATGTGATTATGTGC
>JANKOE010000002.1:10283811-10297147 GCA_026284465.1 Erythroxylum citrifolium | reverse complement strand
GCAATCAGTTGCAGCGGATTAGAGTTTACTTTTCTGAATCACGTCACTGCTGTAAGAATCCAAAGACTTGATAACTCGATTAATCTAGTTTGATGCTCTGATGCTCAACTCAACCCTTGTGGTAAAAACTAGAAGGATAGTTAAGTTTATGAACTATTGCGAATCTCTATATAGGTCAATTATTCCAACAAAATAATCTCAAGATATATAGTGGAAACTTTCAAGTTATTCCGTCCAGGTATTCTATTGACCGTGACCCTACTCTGTTTTATTTGTTCTAATATTGAGAATGTGTTTTGGTTTATTTAAGAAAATGGTAATAAAAATTATAATAAATATAGTAAATATATTTCTCACTATATTTTTAAGTATGAAATACTGCACCAAAAAAAATATAAAAATATTATTCATTTAATCATAATATATTACTCACTATCTTCTTTCATTCATTACTCATTTCTTTCATCTCATATTAACCAACCAATCATCTCCTCGGTTTGAGGGTTTGGAAGATTCTTCAGTCTAGCCAGTCACTCTCGACAAATAACCCATTCTTTGTTGATTCTTTTCCAACTACCTTCAGCAATCATATACGAAGTTGTAAATACCCTACTAAAGTTAATATAATTTTATTATTGATTCTAATAGCATATAGTATAGTACCGATTAATATTCAATATTATTTTTAAAAAATTATAAAGCAATTTCTTAATTTTGTATAATTAAAAGTTATTTTCTATTATATAATTTATCTTTTAAAAATATATCTTTTATAAAATTGTTTAAATAATTTTAACATATATCATTTTTTAATGGTACAGAATCAGGCTTTAAACACTACTAAAGAAGCTGCCGATCATATTTAGTAAATACTGTGATAAATGTTACTTACATATATAATAAAGTAAAAGCCTAACCATAAAAATTGCAAACTCATTCTGAGTTTCATAAGTGTATTTTCCAATTTTAAGGGGCTTTCAAAAAGGGTCTCAAGTTCTGCAGACGAAACGTTTTCCTTTGATGCATTACCGCAGCCCTAATGTAATGCATCCCCAAGGATTAGCCCACTTTTTATATGTTAGTGAGGAATCAATCAAAGGACATAAATTCAAATCTTAGATTTTCAAACTGAGAGATTTCTCGAGAGAGATCAAGAATTGTTACAATTTGTTAGATTTATAGACCCAATTCAATTCAGTGGGATTTTTCATTGAACGTGAGAATTTCCCCTTATCCGATTCAATGCTGAAGAATCAACGATGAGTTGTGGTTAGGGGTAAAATTCCACTCAAATCCAAAGACTATTTCAATAGATAGTTATAATGAGTTGCTCGAGACTTGAACCTAGAACTAGTTGGATGGAGTAGAAAATGGGTTTAAAACATCCAAGGCACATTAGCACGGCGTACTCCTATTTGAGTCGAGGTTTGAACATTATATATATATCTTAATCAAGAAAAAGATTCCATATTGACGTTGATTAGAAATGTAGTATGAGAGAAAATCTCATTTCATTCTATTGTTGGAGCAATGTATTGATAAAAAATTGAAAGTTTAAATATTTTATTGTCATCTTTTGAAGTTCGAGCTAGAATTGAAAAAAATTAAAAGTTTGAGAATTTTATTAATATTTTTTAAAGTTTGAGCTATAATTACAAAATTGAACAAATTTTGAGATTTTTTTAATTAACCCTTTAACAAAAAAGAAAACTATATCATCAGTAAGCATAAAATTTTCATTTTGTAATAATAATTGATTTGAATTAATAATGAACTTAAATATAAACATGTTTTGATAATTGAAACAATAAAAATATTTACTCTTTAAATAAAACCATATCCACTTAATCTAATACAATAATTATATCTTACATAAATCTTTATTCTCCTCAAATTTTACGTAAAAATAAAATAACTTAAATAAATATAACAAAGATTAGATTCAATTAAGAAAAATAAAACAAAATAAAAATATCTTAAAACTCCTCCGTCATTAATGCTACACTAACACTACAAGAAAATTACAATTAGCGATAGAAAATTACCGACGGAAATAATACCGTAGTAAATTACCGACAGAAAATTAGTTTTCGTCAATATCATTGTTGGGAAAAATTGCATTTTGTGATGAACAAAATATTCGAAGGTAAAGGTGGAGGAAAATTATCCCGACAATTTTTTTGACGAAATATATTGACAGAAGAGCGATGTCCATCTGTAAAATAGACGAATGCTTGACAGCAGAAATAAGCATCGAAGTGTACCGATAGAAATATATTCTATTAGTAAATTACCAACGGAATAACTATTCTGTCAGTAAAATTGAAAGTTAAACGTCATCATTAGCTTCAGCTTCAATGTTTTTAATAAAATGAAAATGATGTTGACCAAACAACGTCGTTTTCATATAGTATTAAACCTACCGAAACCCACCTCCTTGTGTTTCACTCTTTGGTTTCCCCTCTGCTTTATCTTCGTTTTCTCCTCTGTCGCTGTCAGTGGTTCCCTGTCACCGTCGCCATCCATGGTTCCTTGTCATCCATTGTTCCTTGTCCATCGTGTGGGCTTTGGTTTCCTCACTGTATTCCCTTCTCTGCATCCATCTTCTTCCATTGTGTGCCATCGTCATTGTCTTTGTTTAAACGTCAGTTGAGGTAAGTGGTCCATCTAGTTTTACTTATGATGGTGATATTGTTGTATTTGGGTTTTGTTTTTTACTAGGTTTTGTGTACTACTTTGATTGGATGCGTTTAATCGTCGATTGTATGTTTTGTTTAATTTGATTGTATGGGTTTAATCATCGGTTATGTCTTTGTTTAATTTTTGATTGTGTATTTTGTGTTTTGTGTTTTGCGTTTTGCCTCATTATGCGATTGGGGTGGTGTACTGTGTTTAGTTTTGTGTTTTGCCTCATTATGCAGTTGTGTACTGCATCCATCTTCTTCCATCGTGTGTTTTGCTGCTTTGATTGTATGGGAATTATGCTTTATTACCTATTGATTGTATGGGCATTATGCTTTAGAAAAATTTGGGAAAGGATACATTACAAATATTTTTCTAAAAACTATGTTAAATCATTCAAACTATTATTGCAGAATATTTATGACAAACTTATGGATTCTTTAGATCTTCTATTTGATGCTTCCTCCCCATTAGACATTTTAAAAGTTCCATTAGATTTTAATTTCTTTTTTTCATTTTGGATTAAGATTTTGTTCAACCAATTATTTAGTTGACAATGTCAAGGCTTCGGATATACTAGTTGACTAGTATGGTAATATGGTTAGCCAATGTCTTTTAATAACATGTACCACAAGTTTGTAATAGAATTAAATGACCAATGCTAATGTACCACAAGTTTGTAATAGAATTAATTGACCAATGCTACTATCATGGCCATTAAATGGTTAGTGTTTGTTTCTAATGAATGTTTTAGGTTATTTTAAGTATAAATAGATGACATATGAATTATTGGTGTGATCGTAGACATAATAGAGAGTTGTTAAGAGTTTTGAGAGGCAAAAGAGTGGATTTATTCATTACATAACATATATTAAGACTTTGTTTATTGGTTTTATCATAAAAATTACTTTTTAATTTCTATAATTACTATAATTAAGACAATTGCTTAAGATAATTTGAAACAATGAATCTAATTTGGATTATAACTAATTAACTATGTCATTTGGTCTTACCAAAGATTTGAAATACCAACCAAAAAATGGTACATAATTATGTTCAAAAATGCCGATCGTAAATAGGAGAAAACCTTTGTTCTTGAAGGAATTGAAAAAATTATGAAAAGTTAAAATTCTTGTCTTCTATGGAACTATGGAGATCATAATGAATCAAATACATTATTGACTAACAATATAAGGTTTTATGTAATCTAGCATATAAATTTACTATTTACCTTTTATCTTTATTATAGGTGCATAATTGCTTTCTTTGTTTCATGATTTTACACCTTTCTATTTATACGTCTAACCTCTCTTTTTTTTATGTAGGGAGTTGAAGTGTTTCCTCACTCGTACCGATATTAAGATAATATCAAATCTACCTTAGTTGAGATACTCTAATGGTTGTTATTTCTCTATTATTAAGTTAATACTATTTGACTACTTATGAGTGCTTCAATCTTATCTTGTTTCTTTATTCTTATATATATATGGTTTTGGACAAGATTGGAAGGTGATCTTCATATGTATTTAGACTGATTGGTTAGGGCATTACATGTTCCCAATTATGTTAGTTAGAATCCATATGATCAACATGCCATATGCCCCTAGTGCTTTTACTTATATGAGTGAAATTCCTAATTCTTTTGTCAAAAGAAGGCCCAAATGTTTAATCCTAAGGAAGGTTCCATTTATTTTCCATATGTGATTTCTTCTTACCCAATCATCTATCCTCACCAGGTCATCTTCTTAGCAATTATATTGCAATACCTCTAAAGCTAGATCTATAACGAAAAATATGATAAATTAAAACCAAGTTTTTAGTTGTAATTATGTGAATAAATAAGAAAACCATATAAATTTAGATTTTCATAATTTAAAAACATTTCTATTATTAGGATTTCTATTATTAGGACTATAGACAAAGAAATCATAATAAAAGAAAAAATCTTATTAATTATCTAATAATGACATCTTGAGCACTCTTTTAATATTTCTCCATTAAGATGAATTACAAAAAGGCATAAGCAACAACTTAATTCCAGTATTCACAAAACAATGATTAATTGCATTATTCATCCAATATAACTTCTAATCTTGATCCTTTTTTAGTTTTTATATATCTTTAAATGAATCTTTTCTATCATGACTCTTATATGATCATGGTCTATTGTTAAAATAATATAGCTTGAACACTCTCAGTATATCCCACATTCACTATGAAGACAACAAAAGAACATTTTAGGGTGTTGACAAGCCATTGTGATTAGTTAAAGTCTTCGTTTAAATGTTTATATATGAACGTCGGTTTGAGTATTGTGTGTTTGAGTTTTTGTATTATTTAAACTGTGGTTGGTGAATAATCTGTTTAAACATGTTTATGTTGGTGAATAATGGAAAAATACAGTGCTTTTGTTGTTAGTTAGTGATGAATTCAGGTTGCCTACAAAATGCCTGATGAAATGTCTAAATCCATGTCAAACAATGTATCCCTCATTTATGATGAATTTATGCTATGTTTTAGTTGTCTACATTTTATATGACAGATACGTTAAGACAATTGAAGTTTCAAAAAAATAAAAAGAACTGAAGAAAATAAAAGTTAACCAATTAAATTTTAGGTTTGCTTCCACTTGTCTTCTCAAACAATGGGTCATTAGACTTCAAATATCATTATATTTCATATCTTATAACTACTTTTATTTGTACATAACCTATTGAAAATATGTTTTTCCATATGCTTTCTAATCTTGAGGTTTAAGAAACTCATGGTACAATGTAACTATCACCCATATTTTTGTAACATGAGTTCTATTATTACCATCTTTTTATTTAAATTTGTTATCTGTTAGCAAATTGATAAGAGGATCTCATTATTTTTTCTAATTATAATCAAACTTTCTCTAGATATTGAACCTAAAAACTTGGAATATAATTGGTTTAGATAGAACAATGTAAGGCTTATATCACTTGAATACACTTCCTACCATAGTTCTTGTTTAAATTCAAACTTTAGAGATCAACTTATAGGTGATTAATTCAAACATGATTACTTGAACTTCAATATGATTAATTCAAACTTGGTATTAACATAAGAAATTCATAGGTTTAATAGACATGACAATTCTTTGCATAATAAACCCCTAGGATGCTATATAGGCTAAAAACTCGTAGTGCAACTCCCATGAGGCTTATTAGTGAAAATTTCCACGAGTCTAGGAGTCACAGCGAGAACTTGCTTTCTCAATTCACAAGTGTAAACAACGCCACATATCATAGTTCTTATTTAAAATAAACTTTGGAGATCAACTTGTAGGTGATTAATCCAAACATAAATACTTGAACTTCAATGTGATTGCTCGATTTAGTGTTGGATTTAATACATGTAGGTTCTTTTTTTACTTCTTAATGTCACTTCGTACAGGACATTGGTTGACATATTGTTTTATTTGACTAATATATACTCAGATATGTTATCTATCAATTAAGTTTTCCAACTTATGTTCATATTTGGAAAATTGTTAGAATAATTTATAGTTAGATTTATGGATTATAGTGCATTTGTAAGGATATTATGACTCAGAATTAATGGGTGATTGTCCAATCATTAAGGTGGTATTAGTTGTGATTGAGTTTTCTAATTGTGAACTCATTTGGTGGGATAAGTTGGTTTCAATTTGGAGGGAATATGGTCAAAGACCTGTAAAAACTTAGGGGATGCTCTGTAAAGTAAAGATTAAATGTTCTGTGAACTTAGGATAAATGAAGGATACTAACTATGAAATCACTTTTTTAAATAACAGTTTTGTAGAAATGAGTAATGTTGATAGATCTTGATGTATAGATGATTAACACCTGATGGTTTCATTAATCCTGAGTTTGTTGAGGGAGTTGAATCTTTGATTCACTACACATGTTCTCAACTACATATATGGATGGCCCAAAGATCAGATATCCATGTAAAAAGTGCAAACATATTCGTTTTCTTCCTACTGATGAAGTGAATCTCCATGTGTTAAGAAAAGAGATTGTTCCAAATTATTTTGAGTGGAGACAACATAGGGAGCCACTGATTTGTAGCACCATAAGGTATAATGAAGTAAACTCGTCAATAAATATGGATGAGTTTGAAGGGGGTTGGATTTAGAATAAATAATGTGAGTGCAACTGAAAATCCTTACATCTAAATGGTTTATGATGCAGCCGGTTATACCTTTCAGGAAAATATAAAAAATCTTGAAGAAGAACCAAACTTATATGCAAAACAATTTTTTGACTCACTACAATCAGCTAACCAAGAATTATGGCCAAATTATGAGACCATGACTCAATTATCTTCAATTGTTAAAATATTGAACATAAAGTCTGAAGGGTATAGTTTTGATTGAAGTTTTGATAAAATTCTTGCTTGGTATAATGAATCATTGCCTCCTAATTATACAATGGTCAATAATTTTTACAATATGAAGAAACTTATTAGGGTCTTGGTTTGCCAGTTGAAAAAATTGATTGTTGCAAATTGGGATGTATCTTGTTTTTGGGAGACGATGTGGAATTACAAGAGTGCAAATTTTGTAGTCAAACTAGGTTCAAACCTAGAAAGCGTACTATGAAACATAAATTAGTGTCTTGGAAGTAAACGTATTATTTCCCGCTAACTCCGAGACTTCAAAGCCTATATGCCTTTTATGTTACTACATCTCATATGAGATGGCATAATGAAAATGAACAGGAAGATAAAATAATGAACCATCCATCAAATGCACTGACATGGAAAAATTTCAATAACATCCATTATGAGTTTGCAGCTAAAAGTTGAAATGTTAGGTTAGGATTATCGACAGATGGATTCCAATATTTTGGTTAATTCTACCAACATTATTCATTATGGCCAATCATAATTACTGCTTATAATTTGCCTCAATGGATGTGTATAAATGAGATATATATGTTCTTGACAGTGATTGTACCAGGGCCTACAAATCCAAAACATAAAATTGATGTATTCTTATAACCATTGGTATCTGAATTGTATCATCTTTAGGAATATGGTATGGAGACATATGTTGTGTCTCTTAAACAAAATTTATGTTGAGAGCAACTTTGATGTGGATTATTAGTGATTTCTCGACGTATGCTATGTTGTCTGGATGGAGCACAACAGGAAAATTGGCTTGTCCTTGTTGTGACAATGATTCTAATGTGTTTTATTTTCCAAACAGGGTCAAAACATCTTGGCTTGATAACCACGAGAAATTTCTTCCTCCAGATCATCCATTTAGATGCAATAAACAAAAGTTCATTAAGAATAGGATGGTACAAACACCTCTCCCTTCCCCCCCCCTCCCAAAGCTGGCGAAGAGATATTACAGGAAATTGATGAATTAGGGTTGTTGAAAGTTAGAGAACTTGAAGCTAATGAAGTTAATACAAGCATTAGTAAAAACTTTGGTCGGAGAAAACGAAGCATCTTTTGGGATTTGCCATATTGGAAAACTAATTTGATACGTCATAATCTAGATGTAATGCATATTGAAAAAAAAATATTTTTGACAATTTGTTTAATACCATAATAAGCATTGAAGGGAGGACAAAAGACAATGCAAAATCACGAGCTGATTTGTAATTTTTTTGTAGAAGGAATGAGTTACATAAAGATCTTCGCACCGGTAAATATCCGAAATCATGTTACACTTTGGACAAAAAAACAAAAGATAAATTTGTGTTAATGGTTGAAAAGTATACAATTTCCCGATGGTTATGTTTTAAACTTAGCAAGGTGTATGGACATGAGGAAGTACAAATTGTTTAGGATGAAAAGTAATGATTGTCATGTGTTTATGCAAAGGCTAATTCTAATTGTATTTTGGGAGTTGCTACCGAATAAGGTTTGGGAAGTAATAACAGAAATAAGTTTATTTTTCAAAAGTTTAACATCATCTGAAATCAAGATGGTTGAAATGGAAAAACTAGAAAGGAAAATTTCAGTAATTTTGTGCAAGTTAGAAGGGATTTTTCCTTCAAGCTTCTTTGACTGTATGAAGCATCTACCTGTGCATTTAGCACACAAGGCAAAACTAGTCGGTCTAGTTCAATATCGATGGATGTATCTATTTGAGAGGTAATTCAAATTCAAATTATTGTAATTGAAGTAATAACATGTTTTAACTACTAAATTGTAATAACCATATTCTCTAATATAGGTATTTGCATCATTTGAAGAAAAATGTCAAAAACAAGGCTAGAGTTGAAGGTTCGATATGTAATGCTTATTTAGTGGAGGAACCTAGTACATTTTGTTCACATTATTTTGTTCGGAGGTACTTACTGTGAAGGTGAACCATCACATTTTGCAGCTGCAATTGAATCACCTCCTCCCCCTCTAGGGCCTATAGTTGCAGATGACGCATCCCCTGCTGCTCCTCATGCTACACCATCCACCACTCCTACATCATCCACTACCCCTATATCGGATGAAGGAGGCAGCCGTCAACCTGGAGCTAAAGGACTTGATGGAAGAACGTACATAACAATTGGCAATAATCTGTAAGTGAAATTAGATGAAACAGTAAATGTCTATAATTAAGTTATAGATTTAAATTTTTGCAAATAGTATAAAATTATTTGTTCTTATATTAGGATGATTCCGTCTGGATCGTGTTCTAGAAATATGACATCTAAATTTAAGGAGAGGGTTGATCCTGAGGGTTACGTATGGAATAATATCTCTCAGGCCACAAAGGCATTTCACTGTCATGAGTTTGAGGTATATTAAAATAATTATTTTCTTTTTTAATTGATTTGTATACATTAATTAGATAAATATTATTACATTATAAGTTATCGAAATTTTTTATTTCTGAAAGAATTTTACTAGGATTTTAATTTCGACGCGGTCATACATAAAGTATGGGAGAGGAGAGCTTGTACACGTTATCGCGACTTTATTGGTGCGATACACAAGGCTGGTGTACGACTGCCATATATTTCTGAGCAAACATGGAGTCGTTGGCAGGAGTATTGGACATCACCTGAGGCAATGTCCATCTCAGAGCGTAACTCGACCAGCAGACGTGGAGGACCAGGGAGAGAGAGTCTTCTCGTATATACGAGAGGATCAATTACCCACCACGAGCATGCAGAGAGACTTGTAAGTATCTAAACTTTACACTTATATTCTTATTATTTTACTTTGTTGCATTTCAATTTAAATTGATATGTGAATGTCGGAATGAAAATATGTGTATTATGGATAATGATAATGGTATAAATATATGGTTGTGTTGAGATATTTTATTTGTTCAACAGGGGTAAATATAATAAAAATAGAGAAAACTCTGCCGAAATTTTTAAAAATTCTAGTTCACATATAACATTTTATTCTTATGCAAGAAAAGTCTATGGGCATGAGACCTACACTTCGTCAGCTGTTTTTGCACACTCACACTAAGAAGTATGACGGTGTGACATTCGTCGACGCCCGATGTAAAGAACTGAATGTATGTGAAATTTATGCTTTAATATTAATTCTTAATAATTATCACTTACTAATATAAACATTGTCTCCTAGTAGGACCAAAAACAAGAAAGCATTCATTGTGTTACGACCCGGTATCACATCGAGCCCATGACAACCGCCGCAAAACTAGGTTAAGGACACTCACGGTATCCTTAATCCAACTATGCAAGGCTAACTGAAAATCTATTTTTTTCTTTTTTCTTTTCTTTTTTTTTTGAAAAATTTGGGCAAGATAGTAGTTGTGTTTTAAAAATCCCAAAAGCTGCAAACGCTTTTAAACACACTTTCATATTCACATCCAACCACAACTTCAGGACTTTAAAGTCCACTCAAAGCAATCTCAATTCCAGGCAGTCTCAACTCAATGCAATTTCAACAACAGTATCAAAAGTTCATACATAAAATCTTTTATAAAATATAAGGCAATCACAAATAAACTTACAAAATCATAAACTGTATCTATATAAACGCAGTTTATGAGCCACTAGACAATAAAAGTACAAAATAGGAGACTAACCACATGCGGTAATACCCTGAAACTACCAAAAGACCGTACGATCCACTCAGAGCTTCAAACTCACTAAATTAACCTACATGGTTAGAAAGCAAAGGGGGGTGAGTACACTAGGTACTCAGTGAGCAGGAAAAAACATATATCACAAATAGAATTCGATTTATACTAAGACAGTGTAGATAACCTATGAAGTAAATATATATCAATAAAAATACATAGGCCCAGTGTAACACCCCACTCCCGTGTGACCCGAACTCGACATCGACGGTGATATCCGAGTTCGTGTCCCGCGAGGGTGACGTACTACATCACTCAGTCAAACAGTATGAATTTTTTTTCTTGAAAACACAAACATGCGCTATGCGAAAGAATCATTAGCATACAATGACCACGGGGCTCTTTTCATAAACACAAATTATTATAGTCCATTGACTTTACAATTGACCTGATCATTTGTACAAAAATTCATGAAATACAATTTTTTGAGACACTAGTGCAGACGCGAACTGATCCCTACCTCTTCTTTCGCTCACATACGGTAGACATACTCCTGTGTCTAACGGGGTACTCTTTAAGGCCTGAAAAATAATTGCAAATTTTGGGTGAGTTTTGCGAACTCAGCGAGGAACCATCATCGATGGTCCACTCATTTCATGCAGCAGTCAAATATATCACAGTTATTTCACTATCTCACAGTCAAAAGCACCATATAATTATACTCAAGCAGTTCACAAATTATTTCACAATAACACATTCAGAAGTACTGCATGGCTGTTATCACATAAGTCACAATTTCACATTTAATACACTGAATCATTTATATTGTCTCACATTCAATACACTAAATTGTTCATATTATGCATATGCAATGCTCATGAGACTCGCCTTTTCAATTGATACTTTGTTGTGACCGAGTGCCTGAACTGTCCCATATAGGGCTCGTTAAGCGTTAAACGCGTCTTAGGGGTAGGAGAGCCCTCTGGGTATGCACTACTTCACTTCAAGCTCGAGGCTCTTTTTCACTCGTTGAGCTTGTAGGTCTGATCGATGGCTACTCTGGTCACAACTCCCATTATGTTCATGCATTCATGCAATGGAATGTGTCACTCACAATTACCTATCCCATTCAATCACGTTCTCATATTGTCGGACCTCAGTCCGGCTTTCCACATTAAAGCGGAGCTTTTCACAATTTCATTCATATCCATGTATGCATTTGACAATCACATATATACACATAGTTTATCCAGTTTACACTCAATAGTATCACAATCACACATTCAGAAGCAAGTAGTTCACAGATCCAATTCATATGTCACAGACATATAACACTTTTATGTCATCGCTTCCCAATACATCGGACCTTCTGTCCGGAACCCATAATCAGAACACAATCACTAAGCCACTATTATCTCCACAGTAAACATATAGTAATTGAGAGAGAGCCATCTAGGTCACTCACCTATAGCTTCTGAGCTAATGCTGGGAAGTCTCAGCAACGTCGGTGGATTGACGCTCCAAAAGTGCCTCTATAATGGTCAAAGTATAGAAACATTACCAACTGTCCAATCAGAACTATTTAATGCTGCACATGTAGCAATTAAAATATGTACAATGCATGTTCATGACATTCCCGGTACTAATCCATAATTTATATCACAAAATGTTGCCCTATGTCATAGGAAACCAGAGACATCGAAATTACTACATTTGGACCTCTATAGGTCCAATTATTAATAAAACTCGTTAGAAAAACAATTACCCGGATCCACGTCAATTTCCCCTTTAAAAATTCCCAATTTTACATAGAAATGAAATTAAATATTCCACAAATTCGGTGCCTCGAGAATCAGGTCAATCGGACGTCGGATGAAAAAATTATGGTCGAAAGAGTGGAAGAATTAATATAAATTCAAAATAAAAATCGAAAACCCCCATCTGGCTCGCAAGTGTGAGCCGCGGCAAAGCAGAGCCACTCGCGGTCGCGAGTTCCTGAACAGCCGAGCTGGCTAGCGACTGTGACAGCTCGTACTTGCGAGCCGCTACAAAACGGCCATCTCGCGATCACGAGTTGCTGTTTTCATTCCTTCCCTTCTTCTATCTGAACTTCAAACATGTATAACTCTTTATACACATATTCAAAAATCACCAATCATAGATCGTTGGAAAGATCATGAAAAATTCTACAAGTTCCTTTTAGGACTCTTGAACCAGTTTTACCCCTAAGGGTGTCAAAAATGCAACCAAAGTTACTGCCTTCACAAAGTGTCCCAAAACAATATACCATTTTTCAACCACCATATCTTTCCATTCCCTTTGCCAAAAATTTCAAGCTTTATGTCCAAAGAAAGATCAAAACATGTTCTACAACTTTCATGAACCACATGGAACCAAATTTCATCCCTAAATGAGTCAAAAACTCAATTAAAGATTCTGCCCATATATGACCCCCTGAACAGTCACACAATCTTTCAAAAATCATAACTCCTTACCCAAATGTCCAAAAAATGCATACTTTATATCAATAAAAAGGTCAGACAATATACTACAACTCTCATGAAGGACTTGGAAGCCAATTCCATTTCTAACTAGGTCAATTTCTTCCATGAAGGTGGCTGCCCTGTT
>JANKOE010000002.1:10171325-10181483 GCA_026284465.1 Erythroxylum citrifolium | reverse complement strand
GTCTAAATTTAAAATTCCATCACTTCCCAATGTTACATATTTAGGTTTATATTCAATTGGATATTTTCGGATCTTATTATTGTTTTTTCGATAATATCCTTTTTCGTTTAAATGTTGTTCTTTATTGTCTGGACGAAATCCAGCAAGTTTGCTTTTTAATTTTAATAATTCTCTACCTCTTTCTTCTCCTGCGTGACTTGATTCGGGTAAGTTTTTATCTCGCATTACTATGTCTTTTTTATCATCTTGCATATAAATATCTTGATCCGATTCCCAACCATAAATAATTTCATCGTTTTCATCGTTTTCTTCTTTGCCTTTTATACTAATTGTTGTATTTAAGTTCTCATTTGAGGTGAGTGTGAGGGTATTAACTAAAGTTGTTAATTCTGCCAATTGTTGTTGGACATTGCGTTCTACATTTTCTAATGATTCTTGTTGCTCTATTTCTATATTCTCTTGAACTTTGTCCATTTTAGTGTATTCATTGTATATGGGTTTGATGAAGAGAGATATAAAGATCTATTTCGTCATGAAAAACTTGTATCATATCTAAAATTTCTTCTAATTGAGTTCTAAGTTCTTCCATTATTAAGGAGTTTAAATCGTTCATATCGTTGTTTATGATATAATTTAATAAATTATCTTCAGCTGATTGTGCTAACATATGATAACTGGTAAGTAATTCTTGTGTGAACTGTATATTCGCACTAATTATAATACATATTCTACAGTAATTAGCCATAATGATGTATTGCTTTATGAAAATTGTGCAGATATTTATAATAATATAATCGTCTTTGTATTTCTAGATAATTGTTATATGCGGCTTTTACTTCATATTTTAGTTCTTCTAAGGTTTGGTCATCTTCGGACGTAGAATTAATAAGTGTAATTTGTTCCTCAGCTTGAATTAATCTATCTAATTCTAAATGACTAATTGCCCTATCTGTTTTACCATTAGAGAATCATTAATCAATAATGAAGATACCATAGCTACGGTCAACGAAAAAATTTCTTACTATGAAGAAAGACTTAATTATTTACGATTTTCAGGTATAAGCAGAAACGCATTTAGACCATATTATCAAGCGTTAGATACCCTTCGAACATTATTATTACTTTACACAACTTTATTAACATCTTTAGAAACTCTTTACGACAGACATCTTGAATATCATAATAGAAATTAGTATGTCTCGCGAAACCTCTACAGTACTCGATGTAGATACATTAGAACTATCTGAAGCATTAGGAACCTTCCAAGTTAACACTTTAGTTAAAAATGACAAGAAAAAACAAATAGCTAAAACTCAATTAGATCTTAAAACTGGACAGGATATTCACAAATTATCTATTTTTCGAAATTTATTTACTCGCGAAAACATTATTTATTTTGGAAAAATGATTTATGAAACACCAGTTAGAATAGATCAATGTAATGGAAAATTAAGGATTAATTTAATTGATCAAGAACAAATAAGTCGACAATTATTACAATTACCCGAAAAGCATAGACGAAAAATTGGATATATTCATCTTTCTACAATACAAATATTATTAAAATCAACATTTCAAGAAGGAATAGATTCACCAATTAGAATGGCTATTTTAGATGAACGAATGACCGATCTGAATAATCAAATTTTAGGTATCATGAATGGTAACTTAGCTTATGGAAAAATCAAATTTAATACTCGATTAAAATTAGGAATTCCCCTTATTTCTCAAGAATTAGATCAAACAATAACTATCGCTTACAAATTTTATAAGGAAAACTTAATGTTAGAAGGACAATATCCATTTTCTATAACTTATCAAATCAGTTACGCTTTAACAAATTCACATCATAGTATTGAGTTTAAAGAAACCGAACAAATATATTTAGATCAACTATTTACAGAAGTAGCAAAAGTAGGAACAAAGTTTCAACAAAAACTTACACCATTACCTGCGATTCAATATCCTATTTTACAACAACCATCTATAACTAGAAGACATTCTTTTTCAGCAACATCATTAAATATCCCTTCATTATCCAGAGCCAATTCATTCTCCATTCCTCGATCCTTGGACAGGTGAGAGTACATGACAGGGAAAAACGGCAAGCCGCCTGCGCTGCGAAGCTGGCTTGGAAAAAGGAAGGAGTACAGATCAAAGCCATCCTTTACTTAATAAATCTTGACATTCTAAATTGAATTCTTTGACATCTTGTTGTGTGTAGGGTATATTATTGACGATATTGATTTCTTGTTTAGGATCTTTTAACCTAATTTCTATTAATTCAAGATTATGATTTTTTAAAGGGTCTAATGGGTTATCACTACATACAGAATCTAATAATGTTTCAACTTCAGTTTGAAGAGTAGTATGATTCAGTAAATAAAAATGTAAACTATTTAGGTTTTCACTTATTAGCCTAAGCTGTTTATAATAGGACGTATGATAGATAGGTATTTTGATAATGACTGCATTCTGATTTATTGATCTAATAAAAGGTGTTTTTAAAGTTATATAGTGTAAATATTGACAAAAAGGATTATATAATCGTAAGAAATTGTTTCCAATTATTAATGGTAATCCTGATTCATGTTGATATATAGAAGGTATAGAAAAGGTATATCATTCGATTAATATATTGACGTAATAACTTACATACCATAAAAATTTATAACTTCCATCTGCTATCCTTATTTGTAATGGTCGATCTAATTTTGTCCATGGTAAGTCTATTTGTTTAGATACAATACAAATAGTTGCTCCTGTATCTATATAGGCATTTACTTTAGTTCGATGAATCACTACTTGAATAAAAGTTATGTTGGGATTGAATTGTTGATTCTGATTCTGAGCTTTGTGCGCTATATGATTCATAAAAGTATAATGAAGATATGGTTGAACTGGTCTCATAGTCAGATTCAATAGGTTCTAATTGATTTTGGAATGCTGAATTTAGTATTTGAACGTTATTTTTAAATGGTTTTTCATTCTTTTTAGGACACTTATTTGCATAGTGACCTATTTCATTGCATACCCAACATCTACAATCCGTTTTCTTAGTAGGACAATATTTTTGTTTAGGTTTAAATTGCCTATATTTTTGTTTACGGAAATAATTGCGATTGGATTTTTTAAATGGTTTAAATGCTCTTTGTCTAAAGCATTTTGAAGGGTAACGTTTCCACTTATAATTTTTACAAAATGATTTTTTATATCTTTTATAAGGTTTAGGGTGTTTTCTAGTTAATTGTTTACAACCATATTGTTGAGGAACTTCTGCAATGTTTTCACAGCATAATTGAATTGTTTGATGTTTTAATGTTTTTCTTAGTTGGGATTCTAAACATTGTTGAGCCAAAATTTCTTTTGTAATTAATATAGCTCCACCTAAATTATGGGCTATTGAATGTTGTTCTATTCGTTCTTGAAAAACATCTGCTACTTTAACATTCATTGGATAGGGTAATTTTTGTATAAAAATTTGAGAATATTGTTCTTGTTCTAATCGAGTTAATTCATAATAATATTTTCGAAATTCACATACAAATTGTTCAAAATAGCATATATCACATATTCTCATATTATTTAAATGGTTTAATGCTGATTTTCTTTTAGCTAGTTTGTTTTCATGTCTAAATAATAGAATATCTCTTCCAATAAATTCTTTATAGATTTCTTCTGCTATTATTTCAAATGTGTCTACATCTCTTGTAGTGTCCTGATAATGGGGTGTAGATTTTAATCCTATTTCATTTTCAGTTAAAAAGCTATGAACAATTCCTGATGTTTTATATGTAACAAAATTCCATATATAATCTTTATTATTTGGGTTTTCTCCAAAAGGTTTTTCTATTTGTAAAAGTAATTCGATTTTACTTTGCCATTCATTTATTAATTCTTCGGGATTTTTTACACAATCTAAATTCAAGACTCCATCACTGCCTAAAGTTACATATTTAGGTTTATATTCGATTGGGTATTTTCGAATCTTTTTATTGTTTTTTCTATAATAGACTTGTTCATTTAAATGTTGTTCTTTATTGTCCGGATAAACTCCAGCGAGTTTGCTTTTTAATTTTAATAATTCCCTACCTCTTTCTTCGCCTGCTTTACTGGATTCGGGTTGATTTTTATCCTTCATTACGATATCTTTTCTATCATCTTGCATATAAATATCTTGATCTGATTCCTAACCATAAATGATTTCATCGTTTTCATCTTTATTTTCATCCTTACCCTTTGAACTTATTGTT
The DNA here is from genome assembly GCA_026284465.1 of Erythroxylum citrifolium. Lineage (NCBI taxonomy): Eukaryota > Viridiplantae > Streptophyta > Magnoliopsida > Malpighiales > Erythroxylaceae > Erythroxylum > Erythroxylum citrifolium. The sequence continues at coordinate 10,177,230 of JANKOE010000002.1, read as the reverse complement.
GTATTTAAATTTTCGTTTGAGGTGAGTGTGAGGGTGTTGACTAAAGTTGTTAATTCTGCTAATTGTTGTTGAACATGACGCTCCACATTTTCTAAGGATTCTTGCTGGTCGAGTTCGATGTTTTGTATATTGTCCATTTTAGTGTAATCGTTGCATATGAGTTTGATGCAGAGAGATATAAAAACTAAGTTCTTCCTGAAATAGGGTGATTGTATCTAGAATTTCTTCAAGATGAGTTCTAAGTTCTTCGATTATTAAGGAATTTAAATTTTCAATATTATTATTAATGATATAATTGAGCAAATTATTTTCAGCTGATTGTGCGAAATCGTGATATTGTGTTATTAATTCCTGAGTTTGCATTATATAGGATCTAAGTATAAGACATATCCTACAATAGTTAGCCATAATGATGGATTATGTTATGAAAATTATGTAAATATTTATAATAATATAATCGTCTTTTTATTTCTAAATAATTATTATATGCAGCCTTTACTTCAAATTTTAATTCTTCTAAGGTTTGGTCATTGTCGGACGTAGAACTAGTAATTTCAATTTGTTCTTCATATTGAATTAATCTGTCTAATTCTATATTGAAGTTATGGTAAAATTCTGCTTTGTCTTAAGTTAAAACATTCTTTCCATTTCGTTCCTTCTACTCTATTACATTTCATTCCATTAATTACCATCCAACTAAATAGGGCCTAAGTAAGTTGCTTAAATGTGAGTGGAATCCCACATTAGAAAGAAATGGAACTAGTGAGAAGCGAATAAGTAAAAAGAACTCATAAATTTAATGTCTTCAAATTTTAGGTTGGACCCACGTAAATGGACGGCCACGATTGAGTGGCACAGAGGAGGGCCAGCATTGCTGGCACAGAAGATCCCATCCCTAAAAATGTGTTCCTCGCTGGTCCATAACAATTTGTTTAATAGAAAAAATGGAAAATTCATATTAAAAAAAAAAAGAAAAATTCACGGAGGAGTTTATTGGGCTGGACGGCCTGTAAATTAATTTCTGAAGGCTGGTGCTTCGAGTCTCTCCACTTCTTCCTTGTGTTTGGGCCTCTCAGGATAATTAGTTAGTTACTAAAGTTAGTTCGTTGGGGTTGCATTAGAAAGTAGAGATAGAAATTAGAGATCTTGACTTCGGTTAGAGAACTCGAGAAGAAGACCTCTCATGGCGTACGTTGAACGAGGTATCCTCCCTCTCTCCTTCTGTCGCATTCCCTTTTCCATTTTTCTTTTTGATGATCCATTTTAGCTGAATATTTCTTGCATGTTAGGGCTTTATAACTTCAGTGCGTTTTGGGGTTTCTCGTTATCTGGATTCTGGGGTTCGTTTGGGTTCGAATTAATCGGGTAATGGGTATTAGTAATCCAAACGGTGTTTTATGCGGAAAATTGGAATTTTCTTTTCTAGGTTGATAAGAAAAGTGGGGGATTGAGGTTTGTGTAGCATATTTTGCGTATCTATGTTATGCTTTTGCAGATAGAGCTCGTAATTGGTTTCCTAAGATCTTGTGATGTTGTAAATGTTTGCATGGTCCAATTCCCTTCAATTGAGATGGAATTTTGAAACAAATAGTAATTGTCGGTTTCGATTGTTCATTAATGAGCATCAGAGACTCTAATTAATCATCAAGTGCTATGAATCTTTAATTTCCTGCTCCTTATATCGCTAAGGTTGGATTTGAAGAAAGTGTGGTGGTTGCTGATCAATGTTGTTAAGAAGAGGGATCCCTGATGTAGAATATATTCCAGGCTTATCATTCTTCTTCTACTTTTTTCTCAAGAATCACCTGTTGAAAGTTCCAACCCTCTCTCTCTCTCTCTCTCTCCTATTTTGTTTTAGATAGGCTTATAAATAGAAAATTGAGTCAGAAATTCTAGGGCATTTCCTTGAGTTTTCAAATTATCTTTTAAACGCTGCTGTAATGAATATCATGTGATTACTTGTATTCTGGTGTTATTAATATTACCTTTTTTTCAGCCAAGTTGTTGTATTAACTTTTGTCAGCCAAGTTGTGGTAGTGTCTCATAATTTAGTGTAAAAATCATTCAGATAGTACTTTTTCTTTATTACCAATCAAATTAGTAGTTTGGTAACTAATAACTTTAGGTGATTGTCCCTAGGTTCAGGTCTTCACATTGTTGTGATCTGTATAGTAGTATAACCATTTTAAGGTTGATAATGATTTACATCTGAAAAAGACATCACATTGAGCCAAAGCACAAGAAAAACATTACTGTCCATTTATGCATGAGTTCTTGGTTCCTCTACATGTAACACGTACCCTTGTTTGAAGGAAATTGTAATGTCTTTGTTTTATACCTTCGTTTTTCCGCATGCTATTGGTTTTATTCTTTTATGGTAGTTTCTGCTTTGTGAAAAACATATGCAGCAAATACTATATTGGTGGGCAATCTTACTTGCATGCGATCTATTCCGTACAACATGTTAATGGAGTTAAAAAATTCATGGTTGGTTTTGGAATATGCTTTTATACTTCCATATGACTTGATCAAATAATGTGTGGTGAAGAATGAAAGACAATTTCAAAGTGTACATTCTATCCCCTTCATTGCTATGAGCATGACTGCACAGCCAAACTAATCAATCATCAACTTCTTTTTTTTTTCCTTTCAGGTGTGGTGAAAACTAAGAGATCCATATGGCGGCTGAAAACAATTACTGATTTTATCTGGGCTATTGTCAATTTCATAGGCGTGTTTTTTACCACTTTGTTCTCGGTAATATGATATTTCCCTTGTTTTTTGTTTCCCCGATTTCTTGTAGTGTTCTAGATTTCACTTTCCTAGTGACTTCATTTTTCCAGATGGAAAAATCAGATGCTTATAGAAAAGGATCTGGCTCTGGCAAGAAGTGGGATGGTGGCCCAGGAGGCCCAGGAAGTGGACCACGCGGTGGAGGCCCTCCTGGTCCACCGCGAGGAGGACTAGATAACGTCCGGGGACTGAATGACATCAGAGGGGCTAACCACAGTAAGTTGCTTTTTGCTTGCATACTTACCGCAGGGTTGAATTTTTGTTTCTTCACATTTTCTTAAACGAATTCTATCTCCTGATCTGTAGGTTCCTTACCCGCCTGTGGCTCCTGCTGTGGTTAGTTGTACAATCATTATCCGCAGCTTCTGATTGAAAATATGATGGTGTCTGTTCATGAAACAATGAAAATAGTTATATGCTTCTTATCTTATTTTCTTGAGACAGAGTTGGTTGCATGCTTTATTGTTAACAATAGCTCATAAAAGTATATCAGACAGCTCAAACGGTATGATTATGAGCATTCTGTATGGAAATTATGTTGGTGTTTGGCTTACTATGCATGTCTCTTACTAATAAATGTAAATGCAGTTCGTCTACTTCTCATACTTCAATCAACATGCTCTTGTGAGACTTGAAAGAAAGGCACATACATAGGTAGAACAAGATGAGTATACATTCCATAGCGAGTAGCAACATATTATCAGACATGCATCAAAAAAAGGGATAATGAATTGAACTAAAAGTATAAAAATCTTTTTTTTTTAATTTCCATTTTACTATTTTAGTATTAATTTTTTTAAAATTAAACAATTTAGTTCAATAAATTATGAGTAACATATATAATATTTTTTAATTATTAAATGAGTGATTACATTCCTAAAATGTATATTGATATGGATGACTTGAATTCCTTGAATGTAATTAATCATAATGAATATAATTTCTTGAATTGAAATTATCTTATTTGAGACAATTCAATATTAAGTAGGCCTTTTGATTATTAAGGATACAGAGTTAAAATTTTCATTTTAATGTCTCATTTTTAAAAATTTTGAATTTGTGACAATCCAGTATTAAGTAGGCCTTTTGATTATTATGTATCAAAATACAAAATTAATTTTTTATTCTAATATCTCATTTTTTAAAAATTTAAACTGTTAAAAATCAAACATTAAAATTTTAAAATAATTTATTATTTTTTAATTAGTTATTCCTTAAAAAGTTTTCAATGACCCTATATAGTATATTGTTAAGAGAAAAAAGTTTTTTACGGCATATGGAATTCAGAATTTACTAATAAGGTGAGACTTGCAATATTCAATGAGGGTCATTTAAATGTTTTCACCTACTAAAGCCTACTTGTGCTTCAAATCTCAGTAATAGGGGAGATCATTTTTCTCGATCCCTTTCTTGACGTTTCTCCATCCACTCAGCAAGATTCTGACTTCTTGTCGAGTGGCCTTTATCACGCCTTTTGTGCTCTGAACAATTATTGTTGAAAAGCGAACATGAAGGGTTAATCAGCACAGATAATTATCTGCAAGTAGCGGTATCTTAAAAGAAGTTGCAGCTGAATATTGCTAAGCAAAATTATTGCATCACCGCATCACACACGGAAGAATGCATGTAATTCAATTTCCTAGTAGCTAAGTGTTAGACCTTTCAGCGAACTTCACGATGCGCCTTAGGAGGAAGGTTAGCTGGATTATACGCATAAGGGAGGTATGTGAAAACATTAAAGCAAACATAGATGAGTGGGATCAGACTTGGTGCGAATTTTGGTAGAGTCTCGAACCTTGTGGAGATTGACTCGACCCAGACTAAGGACTTGACGGACTAAAGACTTGACCTATGCTTGGATGAATGGACTACGACTAGCGAACTTGTTGTGGGAAGTATTGGATCAGGCCAGTGTGCTATGTGGGCTTCAGCAAGATTACACTGTATCATTAGCGGATAGAGATTATGGGGAGATCTTGGATGATGTAATGACAACAAAGAGTTAGAGTTGCAGTAGAACTCAACATTTGAAGATAGTAGAGATCTTCGAGGATAAAGATGCTAGTTTCCTATTTGAATGTAAACTTTATCTTTCTGTTATCTTGTAGATTCTATCTTATCAGTTAGAGTTTTATTTGGATGAGGGTGTCATCCAATTGGTCCACGTAATGTAATCTGATAGGGATAGACACGATCTTAGGCAGTTTAATTTAAGTGAGATTCTGAATATAACTTGGCTTCCAAGTTAGAGTGCCTATATATAGCTCATTCAAGCTTTGCTCTTCTTATTCAGTCTAAGAGAGCATTCTTTGTATTCTTTTGAAGGAAAGTATATAAAGGTTGGTTTTACCGTATCTCTCTTGTGTTCCTTGTTGCCTTTGTTTTCTTATTACTTTCGTAGCATTATTTCTTCAAGTGTGCGAGGTAAACACTTCGAGGGTCGTTGAAAGCTGAAGTCTTGTTTAAGCTGACCTAAGTGAGACTGTTGTGTAAAGGGTGTTGGCAATCAACTTAGGTGAAAGTTCGAGTCTCAAAGTGACCTTTGTATCAACTGGTATCAGAGCCAAAGTTTGAGATGGTAGTAGGCAACTTGACATAGCGAGTGTCTAGGGTGGAGGTACTCATTGGGTCAATTCCTCAAAGGGAGGAAGAGTTTACATCTCACAATACTCGATTTGAGATGTTGGAGGCGCGAATCCAACAGTTGCAACAACAGATGACGGATGTGTTGAAGGCACAAGAGGAGGCCCAGTTCGAGATCACTGTGCTGCGGCGTGCCGTTGCAACGTTAGACGTCGATCGGGGTGAAAGCTCCACACCATAACTTTCATCTGTGAAGGTACGTGAACCCAGGGTGCTTGAAGGCATGCGAGACGCTAAGGTGTTGAAAAATTTCTTGTGAGATATGGAATAGTACTTTGCGGCTGCTATGGTATCCGATATTGAGAATGTCAACGTGACGACCATATACTTGGCTGGGGATGCCAAGCTTTGGTGGAGGACGAGGACCTCTGTGGAGATTAGTGCGGGTAGAATGTAAATCAAATATCGGATCGAATAATGTGTACCAGTATCCATGATTGCTTTCGATTGATGTTGTAAGATGTTGATT
>JANKOE010000002.1:10102264-10114219 GCA_026284465.1 Erythroxylum citrifolium | reverse complement strand
TGAAATTCTTGTGATACATGAATAATTATTAAAATTAATGATATACTAAAAAATTGAAGAATTATTAAATAAATAAATTTCATAAATAATATTGAATAGTTATTAACCAAATAAGATTTAAAAAATTGTATTTTAAAAAATAATTATTAAATTATTAAATTAATATGATTTTCAAAAAAATGAAAAAATAATAAAAATGTCGCGGAAGATATTTCGCGACGTTTCCGAAAAAACGTCACAGATTCTTTCACATTTTGCGACGTTTTAAAAACATCGTGGAATGTTAGACAATTCGTGGCGTTTTTTAAAAATGTCACGGAATGTTAAAGATTCTGTGACGTTTTTTAAAAACGTTGCGGATTGTCCAACCTTTTAGTGACGTTTTTCGAAACATCGCAGAATGTCAGCATTTTTCGCGATGTTTTTCATAAAATGTCGCCGAAACCTTTTGCCTACACCACATTCCACGAAGTTTTTTGTGACATTTTTTATTCTGCGACGTTTTTTGGACATTCTGTAACGTTTTAAAAATGTCACAGAATGCCTTGTTTTCTTGTAGTGACTTGTACTTTTGGCTTATTAGAACTCATATGTGAACATTATACAGTTATATTATGTAATTCAAGATATTTTTTATATTTATTGATGACTATTCCCATTATAAACATGTGTTCTTGCTTAAAGAAAACTCTAAAGTTCTTAAGAACTTCAAGATCTTTAAGATTAAAGTTAAGAACCAATTAAGAAGGTCAATTAAGATTGTTAGATCTAACAGTATAGGCGAATATTGTGACAAACATAGAGTTTCAAGATAAGAAAAGGATCAGTTTGCAAAATATTTAGAATCATATAGAATAATGGCTCAGTTTACTATGTTAAGTAGTCCTGAGCAAAACAATGTGATCAAAAGGCAAAATCGCTCCGTAAAGGACATGATGAAGTCAATGCAAAGCATGACTACTTGATTACCTTTAGGATGAAGTCATAAAGATTGCCTTATATATAATTAAAAGAGTCCCAAGTAAACCATTTTTTAAAATGCCTTTTGAAATATGGAAGGGGTGGAAGCCTAACCTCAATCATCTTCGTGTATGGGGCTACTCTGCTAAGGTATGTTTGTATAATCCTTACGAAGATAAGTGGCATTCTCATTCTACTCGTTGTTATATTGTTGGATATCCCAACCACTCTAAGGGATATAGATTTTATTGTAGAGATGGAGGAGTTGGAATCACATATGACTAACTTTTTGGAGCATAATGTTTATGATAAGGGTAGCCCATCTTATCTTGATAAGGGTGGTCATTCTCATCCTTTAAATGATAGAAGGGTGGATACTATAATTATTTCATATTCTTCGTTCATACAGTCAAAAGTAATGGATCAAGATCTCAGTACCATACCAGTACATGGACAGGAACTTATATTTGTGCAAATTGAGGTCCCTGAGGTACAAGAGCATTGTGAACTAATTCAATTAAGAAGATCCACTAAAGTGAGAAGATCTACCATCTCATCTAATTATATAGTCTATTTAGGTGAATAAGACTATTATATTAGACATGTAGCAGAACCAATTACTTTTACAAAATTTATTTCTAGACCTTATGCAGATTTGTGGTGGGATGCAATGACGTATAAAATGCAATCTATGAAGCATAATAAGGTGTAGAAGCTTATGGATTTACCTCATAACTGCAAGCCTATCAGATGTAAATAGATTTACAAGACCAAAAAGGATTTTTAGGATAAAGTTGAGTAGTTTAAAGCTTAGTTGGTTGCCAGATTATTCACTTAAAGAGAAGGAGTTGACTTTAATGTTATCATTTCTCATATATCCTCTAAGGATGCATTTTGAGTGATTATGGCAATAGTGGCTCATTATCATATAGATTTCAAAATCGCTTTTCTAAGTTGAGATCTTTGTAAAAAGGTCTATATTGAACAATCTAAAGAATTTCATAATCAAGACAAAGCTGACATGGTCTATAAATCCATATATGGTTTAAAACAAGCCTCCAGATAATGGTATCTTAAGTTTGATGATATCGATATCTCATTTGACTATACGAAAAATAAAGTTGAAAGATGCTTGTATTACAAAGTTAAGAGGAGAAAAGTTATCTTTCTACTTCTATATATGGATGATATCTTTCTCACATCAAATGATTTGACCATATTGCATTAGGTTAAGTAGCTTTTAACCAAGCATTTTAACATGAAAGACCTTGATGAGATATCTTTTGTCCTATGTATTCAGATTCATAAGATAGATCTCAACACTTGTAAGGTCTCTCATAAAAAGCATACATTAAGCATGTGTTGCAAAGGTTTAATATTACTAATTATAAACTTGTTGTAGCACCTATCTCTCATGTCAGGAGAATATCTTTAGCAAAATGTTTGAATAATGATACAGAGAGAAAGACTATGAGAAATGACCCTTATTCTAATGTGGTTGGTAAATGTATGCTCAAGCGTGCGCTAAACCAAACATTACATTTATTGTTGAACTATTGGGTAGGTATCTGACTAACCCAAGAACAGATCACCTGAATGCAGTCGAACGAGTTTTGAGATATCACAAAAGTAACTAAGAATTATATGTTGACATTTAGGAAAGTTAACAATTTGAACCTTATTGGCTATAATTATATGTTGACATTTAGGAAAATTAACAATTTAAACCTTATTGGCTATATATATTTGAATTTTCCTATTTATGAATGACAAGAAGTCTATATCAGAGTATATTTTATATTAGCAGATGATGCAATATCGTAAAAGAGTGTTTAACTTCCTTAACTATGCCTGCAGAGTTTCATAGGTTGTTTGGCTTAGGAATTTGATTTTTGAGATATCTATGGTTGATTCAAGCGTTAGATCCATTCAGTTATATTGTGATAAATGATAATCTGTCTATTACATTAGGTAACAATAAAAACATCACAGGGTTTAAGTATTTGAAGGTCAAATATCTGACCATAAAGGAATTAATACATAAAGGTCACATTGAGGTAAAGCATTTGGACTTAGTACATGCTTGTTGATCCTCTAACTAAAGGACTTTGCCCAGTTATTTTTGAAAGACATATGTATAGTATGGGTTTGTTGAAGTCCTTAGACACTGTTAATTAGGCATCATTATATTTGCTATTAATATATTTGTACAGATTTCATGTATTGTGACAATATATTTTATACATATTAATGATCAAGATTTTGTTCTCAACCATACAATTTGTTGTCCATTATCATAATAGATGTGAAAGTTTTAAGATCTATGTCGATGTTAAGTATTTTAAAGGTCATTAGGCACACACACACACACACACACACACACATATATATATATATATATATATTAACCTTGAGTCTATGTCATCAGGACATATACAAATACATACATGAATCTATAGATTTGATAAGATATAGGAGGATATAAGTATTTAATCCCATAAGGTTTTCTCTAATGTAGTTTAGCATTTAGTGAGAGAAAACAAATTTCTATAATACAGTTTAGCATAAAGTTTAGAGAAATTGAGACCGACAAACAAAAAGATGATATATCATTTTCTCATTCATATTAGTGAGGTATTAGATATATGTGATTATATTGGATTTGTATTGTATATGATATATGCATTTGATATTTTTTGGTATCAAAAGCCTTAGGAACCCAATGATTAAATTTTATTATCTTTGGATCAAATGTTTTAAATTGGTCAACCTTTACATTGATTTTCTTAACCACTTTTACTATATTTATTATTTTTGATCTGGATTAAAGATAATAAAGAAGTCTAATAAAAGATCTAGTTAAGTGGACTGAAGGCCAGTAAGGAAAATGGGTCCTGATCACTATAGGTTAGTTATTTATTTGGTCTACGATGGAAAAGCCCAATAAGATTACTATAAATAACTATTAAGGTCTTCTATTGTCTGCTTAAGTAAGTTGTGAACATTTAGTTTTTTTGATTCATTAAAAGTTTTGCACATTCAAAAAGGTATAAAAAGACGTTAACGACGTAAGGGCATATAACTTTTATAATAATAGAGCCAAAGTTTTAGGAGCTTATTCATACATTGAGGAACTTGTTCAAGTAGTTTAGCAACTTATTTATCATTCAATGGATAGCAAAAAATGTATTGTTTTAAATTTTCTCCGTTAATACATGTTCATAATTGATCCTGAGTCTATAATTAAAGTTCGTGTTGTGACTAACATACTAAACCCTTATACCTACTCTTCTTTTCCGTTCTAATCCTTGGTGGGTAATTATCAATCCAAAATTTCTCCATCAAGCTCAACAAATTTGCAAATGGAAATGAGGGCAACCAAGTCAATACCTAATGGCTTCCTAAACACCTTGTTTGGCATGATAGAGAAGTATGGAATCCAATTTAATTACATAAATTCATTATGGCAGTTCTTTTATTTGGTTAGGTTTTTTATATGTTACTTTAATTCTAAAAAATCTAAAACAGTACTATTAAGTAGAAGTAATAATCCGTCCAAAACAGATCGGATATACTAATCTATAGATATCATACTTTCCTAAAATTATATTCAACATAGAAGTAAGATTTAAAAAATTAACCAATCTACAGAAATCATACTTCCATGAATTTATATTCGACATTAAAAGTAAAATTTATAAAAATTAACTGAAACATAATTCAATTAATTACACTAAAATGGCAGTAAACAGCAATAATATTTTACCTGAAATGAAATATGGTTTTGATGGAAACAAGTGGACAGTTTGGCTTCAGAAGGATTCTGAAGCGTGGAGAAAATAAAGGGTTCTGAAATTTTCAGTTTTAAAGAGGCCAAGATAAGTGGATCCAGATCGTGAAACTTATCCAAGTCGAATCTAAACTAACATGATTTAGCATTTCCTTATCAACGAACAAGCATCAGGTCAGAGACGCTTGTCAATTTTCGCCTACCGATCAACCATCTCTCCTTGTTGCACTGCAAGATCCACAAGATAGTTCCCTGACGAAAGACTTCAATTTCTTCTGAACAAAAGACGATCAATTTGGATGTTACAAACTGCGCTATGATGACCAGAAATTTTTTGTACGATAATCCAATAACAAGTAATAACACTTACACAAAAATTAGAACTTTTGTTTCTGCAATCCTCTTTGTTCGCCCTATTGATCCATTTTGGACTGTATGATTGATCGACTTCGCTATGTTCCTCCGATTCAATTGGCTCATAATTCCATCGTCTTTCTTTTCTGAGAAAGATCCTAAGAAATGAGGAGCGGATCCTTTTTGTTGCACGTGAAAATCTCCATTTCTGCACATAAAGAAACTTAATTCCGATCATTCGACAATGCCTTGCATTTACATATGCATAATTGCATGGTGATTTAGACATTGGAAAGATCAAGAGATTGACTTACTCTGGACTTAGGCCTTGCGTTGTTCTCGGGACACTGCAGCTGTTGAACGGCCGCTTCTCTCAGCTCACGAGCGTAGGCTAGAAGCCGACTCCGACGGTCATAACCTCGTTTGCCTGTATTGCTAGGGTTTCTAGGTAGTGGGCCAGGCTTATATTTGCAGGTAGGATCAATTTTTGCCGGCGATTCCTCGTAGATGGTGACGAGAACTGGGTTCGTGCTGGTCCTTGCCCCTGCAATGTTATTCATTTGATATATACTTGCTTTCTGGTTAGTCATTGATCTAAGATTTATGCAGAGAATAAGATGGTTGCAGTAGACTCAAATGTTGTTTTATGTTCTTGTCTACTTTTGTAACCACTCCATTCCGTCTGTGATTGGTGTCTTATATTTATGGTGTTTTTGTTAAGAAGTGAGGAGGTCTACTGAGAATAGAATTGTTTAGAATTGTTTAGAAAAAGAGGTTGTATTTCACTTTAATAAATTTAGTTCAAGTACAAAAAGGTATTTATAGGTAAAAAATGACTTTTTATATCTAAGAATATGAACTCATACATGAACCCAAATAAATAAATCATACGTGAACTCAAAATCATATATAGACCAATATTTAATTATATAACTAACACATGAACATAATTAAACTCCTAACAATAAACTTAAACATCTATGTATTTAGATCAAATTTCAAATTACTCTTCTACACTCCCCCTTAATTTGAAATTTGCTTTTGTACTCCAAGTCTTGTCCTCAAATGTTGAAAAACTTCAAATTTAAGTGATTTTGTAAAAATATCTACAACTTGATCATTAGTGCTTGAGCTCCACTTCATTCTTTGCGACACATTCTCTAATAAAACGATACCTCGTATCAATATGTTTGCTTCGATCATGAAAAACTGGGTTCTTGGCCAATGCTTGTGCAGACTTGTTATCAATACATATTTCAGTTGCTTCCTTTTGTGGCAAGTGAAGTTCATTCAATAGCCTTCTAAGCCAAATAGTATGACAAGTGCATGAAGTTGCAGCCACATATTCAGATTCACAACTTGACAAAGTCACAATAGGTTGCTTCTTTGAACTCCATTTAATAACGCAATCACCCATAAAAAACACGAAACCAGTTGTGCTTTTTCTATCATCAATATCTCCCGCAAAATCACTTTCACAAAACCTAACAAGCTTGAAATCAACAGACGATGTATAGAGCAATCCATAGTTAATTGTACCTTTGATACATCGAAGAATCCTCTTAGTCGCCTTCATATGAGTACAAGCAGGTGCTTCCATGAAATGACTTATCAATCCAATTGCAAAGAGAATATCTGGTCTTGTATATGTCAAGTATCTCAAGCATCCAACAAGGCTTTTAAACACAGAAGAATCTTCTTTAGCTCCATCATCAAACTTTGTCAATTTAATTTGACATTTCATAAGTGTAGTCACCAGATTGCAATCAAGCATTTGGAACTTCTTCAATATTAGTTTTGCACATCCTTCTTGTGAAATAAAAATTATGTCTTTCATTTGCTTCACCTCCAAGCCTAAATAGTATGACATCAATCCAATATCTATCATCTCAAACTCCAAAGACATAGCTTTCTTGAATTCTTGAAACAATCTTGGGTTATTACCGGTAAAAATAAGATCATCCACATAAAGACATATGAGTATAATATCACCATTTCCATATGATTTAATGTACAAAGCATATTCATGAGAACAGTGAACAAACCCATTATCTTGGAAGTACTTATTGATGCAAGTATTTCGTGCCTTTGGTGCTTGCTTTAGCCCATGCAATGCGTTTTTTAATCTCAAGACCTTATCTTCGTGACCTTTGACAGTGAAGTCAATTAGTTGTTCAATGAAGACTTCTTCTTGAAGATCGCCATTTACAAAAGCTGACTTTACATCAAGTTGATAGATCTTCCACTTCATTTGAGCTGCAAAAGAGATCAACAAACGAATAGTCTCCATACGAGCAATAGGTGCAAATACTTCATCATAATCCACTCCATGCTTTTGCTTGTAGCCTTTAGCAATGAGCCTTGCCTTATATTTCTCTACATCTCCATTGGCATTCTTTTTTATCTTGTAGGCCCATTTGACTCCATAGCTTCATGACCTTTATGAAGAGTTGATAATTCCCAAGTATTGTTTTTTTTTTTCTGTTGACTTGATCTCCTCCTCCATGGCTTGACTTCATCTTTTTTCCTTCACGACCTCCCTAAAATTTAATGGTTCATTATCTACAAACAAAAGAAATTTCTTACATCAACATCATTGATATCTTCTATTTGTTCATAAATATCATAAATATTCCTTATTTTTCATGCACCATCACTTGAACTTTCTCCATGCATGGACAAAGAAAAATGAGGCGTATTTGAAGAAGTAGGTGGAGTTGTCTCTTGAATATTTGTTGTGGTTTCTTGCTCTTCATCTTCAAAGTATGGCAAAAAATCATAAGTGTTTTCTTCTTGTATCTCCCAATCCCATATTTCTTCACCAAATTCGAGATCTCTACTCACAACAATCCTTCCATTGCTTGGATTGTACAATCAGTAGTTTTTGGAATTTTGGTCATAGGCAAAGAATACATGCTTAACACTTTGATCATCGAGCTTCGATTTTTCTTATTGCGGCACATGAGCATATGTTATGCTTCCAAAAACTCTTAGATGAGCAACACTAGGCTTCATTACATTCCACACTTGTTGCGAAGTTTGATCTTTGACATTTCTTGTTGGAGACCGATTTGACAAATAAACTGCACAAGAAACAGCTTCAGCCTAAAATTCTTTAGGCATGTTTTTGGCCTTCAACATACATCGAGCCATGTTAAGAATTGTTCTATTCTTCCTTTCGGCTACTCCACTTTGTTGGGGTGATCTTGGGACTATTAACGGATGGCGGATTCCATGTATTTCACAGAAATCAAGAAACTCCTTAGATGTGAACTCGCCTCCTCTATCGGATCTAAGAGCTTTAATTGTATAGCCACTTTCATTCTCCACAAGTGCCTTGAACTTTTTAAATGCTTCAAATCCTTTTGATTTCTGCTTTAAGAAATAAACTCTTGTTTTTCTACTATAATCATCAATGAAAAGTAAGAAGTGTTTACTTTTACCCATTGATAATAGTTTGATTGGTCTACACGCGTCAGTATGAATAAGTTGAAGTGATGTAGTTGCTCTTGTCACTGCTTATTTTGGAAAACTCCTTTGAATGCTTGCCAAGTAAACATGCTTCACATAAATGATGTGGGTGGTTGACGGATGGTATTCCTTTCATGATGTATTTACTTCCTAACGCATTGAGTGTGTCAAAATTTAAGTGTCCAAATGTCATATGCCAACGCCATGCTTCATCTTTCACATCCACCTTTAAACATATTGCTTCAAATGTCTTGATATTCAACATAAACACTATATTCTTCAACATAAACATTATATTCTTTAACATAAACACCTTAGCAATCAATTGAACATGTTGATCTCTAAGCCAAAGACAACAATCTTTCATGTAGATTTCATATCCTTTTTCAAGAAGTGGCCCCAAATTTAAAATATTACTTTTCAATTTAGGCACTTAATAGATATCATTAATAAGTCTATGGCTTCCATCTCTTGAGGAAATTAGAATGGTACCTTTTTTACGAATTTGAATCTATGAAGAATCTCCAAAAGAAACGTTGCGTTCTACCTTTTCATCAAGTTCCACAAATTTGCCTTTATCTCCACACATGTGATTGCTTGCTCCATTATCAAAGAACCATATACTTTCATCCTTACTTGTATTATCTTGGTGTGCTAGTAATAAAGTGGGCTTTTCGTCTCCTTGCTTGTTATCATCAATATTGACTTGCTCCTCAACTTGATTAGTCGTCGCATAACATTCCCTAGAAAATTGTCCAAATTTATGACAATTGTAGCATTTAACATTAGACTTATCATACCTCCTCTCACTTTGTCTAAAATTGTAACCTCCTCTTCCTCTTCCTCTTCCTCGTCCTGTTGATTTTCCTAGCCTTTGTATGATTGATTGTTTCCATCATTGTTGGTGATGTTATAATCTGCTTTACTTCTTCTTCCATAATTTTGTCCTCGACCTCAACCATGTCCTCGTCGTGTTCCTCTTTGATTGGTTTCTCCATCATCATCTTTTAACATAACCCTTGCTTTAAGTGCTTGCTCCAAAGGTTCTTCTTGCCTCCTCTTAATCTTGTCTTCATGAGTTTATAAAGAGCCCTTTAGTTGTTCAAGTGTTAAAGAGTCCAGAGCTTTAGACTCCTTAATGACGCAAACCATATAATCAAAATTTGGGTTCAAGGAACGAAGAATCTTCTCTACTACTCGAACATCTTCAGCTTGATCTCCAAATCTCTTCATTTGATTCACAATGGCCTTCACTCGTGAACAATAAGCCAAGATTGATTTGGATTCCTTCATGTGCAAAGATTCAAAATCACCTCGCAATGATTGGAGTCAAATCTTTTTTACCTTATCAATTCCTTGAAAGGAACTTTGCAAAATCTCCTATGCTTTCTTAGTGGCATTAGCCCTAGGAACTCATCAGTACCCTGCATCAATCAATCAACATATTTTCGTCAGACACGTTTATTAAACTCACAGAAAATTCCCCTTCCGTTCATGGAGTGGAAGAACGAGGTAATTAATTATACCACATAGATGAACAAGTTCATATTCTAGAAAATAGAAATCATCCCACTATATATTTCAAAAACATTAATGTTGTAGGAAGATAAAAGCAAAATTTTGTATAAAAGATAAGACTTTGTTTAAGGTGAGAAACTCAATTTTGCCTGAAATCCTCGTAAAAATTTTCGTTTCTTCTCCTAGATTTCTCAGCAACAATTCAAAATAATCAAATCTATAACTTAGTATGAGAAATTATATATTGAAAGTCTAGAACATTGATGCTATACCTGTATGGTTTATGTCTTTCAACTTCCAGTAGCGCCACAAGCAAACACCATAGCGTTGCAACCTAGAAATATCCCAGGAACTAAGGGGCTAACTTTGTAACATGTAACACAAACCTTAGTTATGAACCCAAGATTAACCTTAAAGTTGTTATCCATTTTCGATGAACAAGCCGCTGAACGTCAAATTGTTCGAACTTTCAACCAAAACTTCACAAAAGTTGTTTAACCATATGTCGTTAACTTCTTTCTACATTTTTCTTAACATATAGACCTTTTAACGGGTCAGAGAATCTGAATATCCATGAACTTACTTAAGCTGACAACAAGAGATCATAGAAGCTATTTATAGTAATCTTATTGGATCTCCTTATCACGGGCTCAATACATATCCTGCACACACTAATTATAGCTCATTTTGTTCACTAGACTTCAATCTATTGAACTAGATTATTTATCGGGCTTCTTTATTATCCTTAACCTAGATCAAATTCTATTCTCTTAATCGTAATATTATTAAAAGCTGTAATTAATTATTGTCCAAATTAAGAAAATCACCAATATTCTCCCCCTTGGACAAAAATTAAGTACAGTAGTTGCAACAACAAGAAAAACTAGTAAATATGGTTAAGTAAAATTGTTATATAGGTTGACCGATTTCAAAAACATTTGATCCAAAGAAAATTAAAGTCCATCATTCGGTCTTATAAGGCTTTCGGTATCGAAAAATATCAAATGCATGTGCCATATGTGACATAGATCCAATACAATCACGCATATCTAATACCTTACTAATATGAATGGGAAAATAGAGTGTGACAAACTACGATGGTACATGTATAATCTAAAATGTATCATCTTTCTGTTTGTAGTCTCAATTTCTTCGAACTTTATGTTAAACTGCATCAAAAAAATTTGTTCTCTTACTAAATGCTAAATTGCATTAGGGAAACCCTTATGAGATTAAATGCTTATATCCCCCTATGTCATATCAAATCTATGGATTTATATATGCATTTGTATGTGTCCTAAAGACATAAGCTTAAGTCAATATGTATATATATGCCCAATGACCTTTAAAATGCTTAAGATCGACATAGATCTTAAGACTTTTACCCATATTATGACAATGTATAACAACCTGTGTGACTAAGAATAAAATGATGATCATTTGTACTGATAAAATATACTGTCATAACATATGAAAAATGTATAAATGTATTAAGAAAACTACACTGATCCCTAACTAACAGTGTCTAAGGACTTCAGTACACCCATACTATACACATGTCTCTAAAAAATAATTCAGCAAAGTCTTTCACTTAAAGAATCAACAAGCATATTCTCAATCTTTAAATGCTCCACTTCAATGTCACCTTTCTGTATCAATTCCTTTATGGTCAAATATTTGACTTCCAAATGCTTAGACCCTATGATGTTCTTATTTTTGTTACTGAACAATACAATAGAAAGATTATCACAATATAATCGAATAGGTCTAGCTACTAAGGTTATGTTTGGTTGAGGATTTATTAATGGAATGTAATATTATTTCATTGTTTAGGAGGAGGGTTTATAATGGAATGAAATGGA
>JANKOE010000002.1:10073920-10101285 GCA_026284465.1 Erythroxylum citrifolium | reverse complement strand
AAAAGCAGACGATAGGGTCCAGCGATAGAAAGGCAGACGATAGAAAACCAAATGATAGTACTCAGCGATAGGAAGGCAGCCGATAGAAGAATCAGACGATAGAACTCATTAATAGAAAATCAGACAATAACCAGGGTAAGTTTAAATCAGTGTAAGCTCACCACCACAGTAAATCAGCAGTAAGCACAGTAACTGGATTTTAGCATTTCAGCCAGCAAATCAGCAGCCAGCGGTTCGGGAGTGGGCCGTCAGTCAGGGCTCACCACCCGGACCAGTTGGGCTCCAGATTCGGGGTCCGACAATACATGAACTTAAAACTATACATGAACCAATATTTAATTACATAACTAATACATGAACATAATTAAACTTCTAACAATAAACTTAAACATCCATGTATCTAGAATTTAAACATTCATGTATCTAGATCAGCTTTCAAATTACTCTTCAACAGTCTTCCTAATTAGAAGCATAGATACTAATGTATGAATTGCTTACAGGCCTCGCGAGTTTTCAACTTGAACTAGGTTTTTGGGCTTCATTTACAGTTTAATAAAGCAGCCTCTATGCTATAGTATAGTAACAGTATTGGAGCAACTAAAATCTGAGAATTGATTGCCTGGGAAGGTCCATTATCCAAAAGTATTGGAGTCTCTGTATCTGCGTTCAACCATGAGATCACTTTGAGATAATTTCCTGTTAATAAATCGCTTGAAATAAGCTAAACTTTCTTTAGAATTTCAGAGGAAACAGTCTCTCCACTAGTTAGGAATAAGGTTGTATATTGTTGAACATTCCCAAACTTCATGTATAAGCAGGATTCATAATAAATGTTGTTGTTGTTAGGACATGCATTTTTAAATTTTTGTTTTATAAATTGTCAGCGTAAATAATAGTCTGAGTATTATAAGTTTTTGTGTGAATTTCTTGAACTGCTATATATGACTTGTATTGTTTATTCTGCAAATGAATGAGAAAATACAAAATCTTCATATGATATTAGAGCATTAAAAATTCTTCTTTCTCGATTTTCTCGATTTTTTGTTTTCTTTTGAGTTTCTTTTGTTAATTAAGTAGGTAGTTCCTTTGTGCATTCTACTGAGCATATGAATCTTGTGTGACAAGATCATCAAAGTGTTGAATTGGTTCCAGAGTCCTAATTCTAGTTCACAGAGGTAGTTTATCTAGGGTGATGTTCTTCTAATATTGCTTTTAATTTTCCTATTTTAAAAGAATAATACGACAAGTTGATTAATCTTCTTCAGCAAGCCATTGATACTAATGCTACCGGTGCTCATATTAACACTATTTGAACTCAGATTCAACCTTTTGCTACTTACATTGGTAGGAATCTAAGAACCTTTTGTCTTGCTATTAAAACATTATCTACATATTGGATTATAGATAATATAGCTAGTCACTTGAACTGTTTGTTTCTTATAAGCCGGCTAGCAAGAAAAGTAGCTTATATCAATTCGTTACTACTGGCTTCTCAATTCAAAACAAGTATCTTTGTAACTTTGTTGCGTCTAAAAGTGATTTTCTTTGTAATTATGTTACTTCAAATTCCATTGTAAAAATTGATGTTTGGCATTTTAGATTGGATCATTTGCCCATTTCATGTTTAAAACTCTTATAGAGATTGAATCCTCATACATGTGAATTTTCTCACATACTCTTGCACCGAGTCGTCTTGCTTCAACCTCTTTAAAGCTTCCCTCTAGAGCCATGAAGTGTTTTTGGGGAGGAATTGATCATTTAGCTCCTTCTTCATCTTCTCCCAAGTGTCGATGGGAAGTCTCCCCGCACTGATATCATTGGAGGTTCTCGTTCTCCACCACAGCTTTACATCCTCCACCAAATACATAACCGTGATCGAAACCTTCTCCAAGTCAACCACCTTTGCCGCTGCAAAGTACTATTCCATGTCCCATAAGAAACTTTCGAGCTCTTTAGCACTCCACTTGTTGTTGAAAACTTGTGGCTCTCGCACCTTCACCAGAGTGCTTTTAGCACACCCAACATCCTACGTTGCAATAGCACGCCTTAGGATCGTGATCTCGAATCTAGAATCCTCTAGTGCCTTCATCAGCTCCGCGATTTGATGCCGCAATTATTGGATTCACGCTTCCAGCATCTCAAATCCAGTATTGTAAGATGTGACATCTTCCTCCCTTTGAGGAATTGGCCCAATGAGTGCCTCGACTCGGTTGAAATGTTCCGTCAAATTGCTGCCTCCTGCCATACCGAAATTTAGGCTCTGATACTAGTCGTTTCAAAATTTTTCCTTCAAGCATGAACTTGTCCCATAAGATGCACCAATCTCTTTACACGGTAATCTCACTTAGCTCCGTTAAAGTAAGATTCAGCTTAATCTAATAAAATTGTTTGCAACATTTGTCGCTTTGCTAAATAAAAGAAGCTTTCATTTCCTCTTAGTAAATCTACTTTTACTGATATTTTTCACCTTATTCATATTAATATTTAGGATCTAGTAAATACAGTTACTCTTTATCGTCATAGATTTTTTCCTACAATTGTAGATGGTTTTAGTCATTTCACTTGGGTCTATCTTTTGAGAACCAAAGATTGTAGCTTATTTTATTAATAGGATACCTTCATATATTATTTGAAACAAAACTCCTTTTGAGTTTCTTTAACATTTAAAAGTTTTATTTTCTCATTCTCAGCAATTATCTAGTGATATTAGTCACTCTATTGTGCTTTAAGCCTCACTCTTAAATAAGGATGACAATAGGTCAGATCGGATTGTATAAAATTTTTGCCTAAATTTGATTGGACTCGAAATAACCCTAGGTCAAGCTCGGTCTAAAGCTCAAAAAGGTTCTTGAAGGCTGTCAAGCATTAATGTTAGTGGGATGCAATAAATACAAAGTTGCAAATACAAAGTTGCAAGCTTTAAAATCTAACAATACATAGGGGCTAGTTGATTACCACCTAATAAACAATCCATTGAGTGAAAATGGGTCTTTAGAATTAAGCATAAGGTAGATGATAGCATTGAGAGATATAATGTCAAGGAAGGTCTACTAAAACTTGTGGTCTACCACTGAAATTTAAAGATTATCACACTAACTTACCAAATGCTACTACCACACCACATATCCTAGATTCTTTCATATTTTATAACGGCCTCTCACACAAGCAAAGAACATTTTTTACTTCTGTTGATACAGTTTCAAAACTGAAAAGCTTCTTAAAGGTTGTCAAACATCTATGTTGGTGTGAAGCAAAAGATACAGAGTTACAAACATTAAAATTTAGCAATACACACGGGCTAGTTGATTTACCACCTAATAAACAATCCACTGGGGGCAAATAGGTCTTTATAATTAAGCATAAGGTAGATGACATTGAGCGATGTAACGTCAGGCTAGTAGCCCCAAGGACTTTACTCAACAACATAGTATAGATTACTGAGAGACTTTACCTCCAACAGTGAAGATGGCAAATGTTAGAACTTTATTAGCACTTCTATTCACCAATAGCATCTTCGTCAGATTGATGTTAAGGCATTATAATGACTTAAATGAAGAGGTTTATATGTAAATACGGATGACAATAGTCAACCCATGAGCCGGTCTTGTTAATTTTTTAAAATAATTTTTTAAAAGTTAAAAGTATAAAACTTTTTTTTTCAATTGAGTCCAAGTTTGGTTTGTCCAGGCCTAAGCCTACCTAAAACTTAACTCTTCTAACAAAAAGATGTCGTTTACTTAAAAAAGATTAATCACAATTCAGGATGGACTTAATTTAACTCATAGACTGGCTCATTAAAAACACCTTAATTTAAACTTATGGATTAACTCATTGTCATCTCTCCGCTTAAACGCCACTTAACTTTCTATTTCTCAATCTCGAAAGTTTACATATTGCTAAAATCTCTATATACCCTTAAACAGGCAAGCAGATAGTGGAAATCACATCTCACCACAACATTACCTCAAGGCTTTGCACAAGCTCCATTGGACCCTTCTTTGTTAGTAAAACCTGGTTCTTCAAACTTCATTGCTTCGCTCACTTATGCAGATGACATTATTTTAGCTAGCAACTCGATGGTTGAAATTGATTTTGTAAAGCAGTTTCTTCATTCAACTTTCACAATCAAGGATCTTTTTCAGGTCTTGTGCTATGTTAACTATAGGCAAGGACCTCTTCATTCCGTCATCATCAGCTATACAACTCAAAAAGTTTTTCTGATAGTGATTAGACTTCACGCCCAAACACCAAAAAATCAATTTTAGTTGCTACAATTTTCTGGGTGATTCCTTAATTTCCATGGCAGGCAAAGAATGAAAGATTCGGAAGCAAAAAGTAACAGACATACTATAAATTCAATTGATACTAACATGTATGTTACATCAAATACCATATATACATTAAGAAAATAGTATTCTGTATTTGCTAATTTTTACAAACACATTGCTCTCACACCTTGTTTCCACAATCCTCCCCGCGATGAATCAATTCTCAAAAACCTAACATAAGGAGATCATTTCTTTTTCTTTTTTTTTTGGTCTACCCAGCAGACAGTGTGAATCTTAAGAACTGTTTGCTCTGTACAGCAGATTTCTCAAAAGTGGCAGGGCCTTCGGTATCAAACACCGTCAAAGTGAAGCTCCCCGTGCAAATTTCTTTGCATGTGATTGACCAAAGCCATTACAGGCTTTAAACCTACTGGAATTGCCTCACTGGGAGTGGAGATAATAAATGGTCCAATACAGTTCACCGAGGACCAACCTGTTCACAAGACGAAAGACAATCTTTGACAGGTGAGTAATAACGGAAGAAGGAAGAGCAGAACTATCCCAATACGGAAATAGAAATAATCCTTCCCAATGAAACATCTCTGGAACTTTTCACCAAATATTTTAGGTAAAAAATCCTATGAGATACGCAATTACCAATTTAATGCGTGCAATAGATGTTTCACTGGAAAACTATAGGTACAGAGGCTTCAAGCGTCTTTAGGATCTCAATGTCCGTCACCCAATAACTAAAGCAAACACCTCACCGACAGGGCAGCATAAATACAGAAGTTGAACTGCTAATATCCAACATTTTGACCTTCAGAAAGTAAGATTACCCAATCTGCTGTCCCAAGCTAAGATTTTAAGATCGCCGTCCTATATAAGGAGAAGCTGAACCCAAGGATGTTGGCAATGGCCTCTTGACAAATGGATGATTTAAAAGCTGATCTGCAGTAGGGCGATTGTCGGGATTAACCTGTAAACACTGCATAATAAAATCCGTTGCATCGTTGGAGAGTGAATCAGGAACAGGAGGAGGTACACCTTTGCCAATGCTATACAAAGCTTGCATTTGCTGAGTCATAGAAAGAAAATACACTATTAAATGCCACAAACAGATATAGCAAGATCATTTCTTGTAGCCGATTGCGGAGCAATGTGCCAAATTCAATCAAATACCAACCAGAATAAGGATATGCAATTAGAATAGGTTACAGGTTCCAGCTACTCATGACCGTAGCCAAAGCATATATGTCATAACGAAAACCGAAAGGTATCAGAAAAGCTCAGTTGAATGAGAATAAAGTCGTATGAATCATTACTAGAATAATGTTCATTCAAAATTGTTCCACTTCATTCTGTTTTGCGAACCAGAAATATATAAAGGCAGTCCGGGAAACACATTGAGCAAACAATACGATAAAGTACTAACCTCAATTAATGTTTTAATTGAATTTGAGTTATCTGAGATTAATTTACTCTCCCGATGGTAAAACGTATTGCAGATTGTCCAAGCTCACCACAATGAGGTTTAGAATAAAAGACAAAAAGTAGTACTTACACACCAAATGCGAGTATGGAATCACAGTGAAGCTTAGAATAAAAGACAAAAAAGTGGTACTTACACACTCCAAATGGGAGTATGGAATCTCACGAGTTAGCATCTCCAGAACAGTACACCCAAGACTCCATATATCAGCAGGAAGTCCATAACCTTGGTTTTTACGGTTGACAACCTGCATCACAATATTTTTAGAAAAAATGATTAGATCTTTTATCAATCAAATAGTCAAGAAAGCAAAATTTAAAGAAAACCATTTTACAAATTCTAAAAGACATAGGAACAATGTGTGAACGACTTAGAATTAATAGAACAGACTACATATTATAAAACCCATCAAATTACAATTGAAACATGTACTCAATTTTCTCATATGTAGCTGATGTTTCTAACAAGAGGTTCTCAATAGAAATCTCAATGGATATCTTAAGAAGATAATGCCAAACACAAAGGTTTAATAGGAGGATAAAAGACCTGAAAACATTAATGGCAAAATTTGTTCAATGCTCATTTATATGCTTTATATTTCAGTTCAAATTTTATCCTCTTACAACCTCCGCAATTCTTACATATGGCTTCATAAAGTTAATTTCACACAAACATATATCAAAATAATTGTAGCATGTTGTTGTCCTTCACTCAACTGACTGGTACTGCAGGAGAATAGATGTGTCAGGAAAAGATAAAGAAAAGCATATAGAAGCGGTTTAAATTGAAGCCAAAATTATCTCTACAAAATTTTATGTAAATAAATTTCTCTTAAGTCAAAAAGCATAGACAAAAACCTCAGGTGCCATCCAGAATGCCGTCCCCTTGCAAGATTTAACATCATTTAATTTGGTTGCCTGAAAATGAAAAGGATGCAATCAAGAGAAGAAATTAATACTTTTAGAAGTCCAAAGGAAACGAGGATATAGGCAAAATGAACAGAAACGTTACCTTTGCCAATCCAAAATCTGCAAGTTTCACAGATCCATTTGAATCAACTAAAATATTTGCACATTTGATATCCCTTGAATTCAAAGAAAGTTCAATGAGGACAAGTGTACTACACATAATATTGCTACAATTCACTTAACGTTTATATGTTTGCTTAGAACATGAGGCATAGGAGATTGGAAGCATGTAAATCATACATATTCCAAAATTCATCAAATAAACAGTCAACAGAACAAATAAATTTCAACCAAAAACAAAATAAGGAAGATTGTTAGACCATGCGAACAACAAATGACATTGAATCCACCCATTACCTGTGAACAACATCACGATCATGAAGATACTTTAAACCATGCAATATCTGTCTTGTGTATGCACAAACATGGGAATCCAGAAAATGATATTTGTGATAGACACCTAGAAGGGAACCTTGAGTTACAAGCTCAAGGAAGATATACAGATTTGATTCATCCTGCACAAATCAATTCAAGAAAAATGTTAAAAACTGTACTCTCACATGTGCTGAACTGATGAAGCAATTTCCAATAACAATTAGGAAACAGTTTTAACTTCTAAAGCATCATAAGAATACAATAATAATAATAATAAGAGTAGATGCAAATATAAAACTGAATTGAGGTTGCAACATTCATACATCTTAAGAAAGGAAACGGTACCTTATCTGTGCCATAATATTGAACTATATTTTCATGTTCAAACTGACTTAATAGAGCAATTTCCTGAAAAAAAAAAACACAGATTCTATGAGAAAAGAGAAGTCGGTCACAAGAGAACCAATAACTGTAAAATAATCAGGCTACGACAACAACAAAGAAACCCTACCTGCTCAAGTTGGAAAATACTTTGCCTTCCTTGAGTCCCTTGATCAAGTAAAGACACTTCTTTGACGGCAAAAAAGAATCCATCACTGCATGAACCAGTAAAGCATAATTAGCATGCCAGAAAAGGAAAGTCCAGAACCCAATTGAAAGGGGAAGTACCATAAATTATGATTTATTTTTTTCCAAGAGAGAGAATAAATGTTGACTGATTAAGACTCCCCAGTATACATAACTGAAGAAGACATTTACAGTTCAACATGACAAGCAAGTATATGTTTAACATTTGAGATCAGGGAACTTATAGAAATGCTCTATTCTGGAGATCAACCCTTCCAATTTTGCTCAAGCCCTTCCTAGGCTAAGAACCATCAAGTGAAGTAATTACACCGATAATGTATAACTCCAGCCCTGATATCTTGGCCTGCAGACTCTAACAAGGGACACTTTCTTTAAAATTACTTCAATCAACACTTTTGATATTCAAGATAAAAGTTATAAAAGATGTATGTTTTCAGTTGTACCAAAGGAGAAAAAAAAAGTTCCAGAAGACAAGGAGCCATCCAGGGAAAGACTGCCTTCGGCACAGTGAAAGAGATGGCAAACCAAGAAGGACAAGCCATAAATTGACACCGTTTCACTTTTAACTTTAAATATTTTCACTGCGGGCTTTCCAGAGCTGCCGATTGAATCTTTCATGCAAGTACATGTTATATAAGGTCTATACAAGAATCTGGCATGGAAAATGCACAGATATTCTACATAGAAGAATCTAAACACCAGGAAAAAAGGCATCCCCAACTACTAAGACCCCAAAAAATGGAAAAGCATCATATTTGGCGACACGAGGATTCCCCTTTAAAGCAATTTCCAGGTACACTGGCTTTCAGATTCGAGAACTTCAACTTCATCTATCAGAAACCTGATTGAATCCCCAGAGGTGCTATAAAATTTAAGATCATATTACAAAATGTAGTCCCGTAACTATCATTAAGTCAGAGTCTCTGCTCAGAGTCTCCCATCCAAAACCACACAGAGGACAAAAGAAAATTTACAGATCCGATTCTAATATTGAAACAGGTCAGAAGTTAACACCCAATTTACTAAAATTGATAATAATTAAACTAGTTAACAATAACAGATATCACTGGTTAAGCACTTACTCAGCAATTCCTTCATACACGCATCCAAACGATCCTTGTCCCAAAGGCTTACCCTTTTGCCAAGACGTGATAATTCTTCTAAACCTACCATTTGGAGAAATGTTCGACATTGGTTCCGTGGTAGTACTCGAACAGTCGTCTTCATTCGAGGTCGTAAACGAACACGACGCCGACAAAACGGGGATTTCCCCTATCCGCAACAAATTCTCATCTTCCTCTCTCTTACAAACACTCGAAACAATTCCTCCCTCTTCTTTTTCTTCTTCCTCTTCCTTCTCTTCCTTTTTTTCTACCCCTTCATCGTCAGTCAACCCTATGTAAGGCATTACGCAACAGTGTTCCTCGCTTTCAGGCGCGAAATTCCTAAGTATCTCCCAAGTAGAACACGCATGGTCTACAACTGGTAGGTTCATTGACGGTGGCGGTTTCAACAGAGGTGGCCGAACGCCTTTTATACCTCCTGCGACATTCAAGCGCGCGTGAAATTCAGTTGACTCGGTTTGCTCCTGCCAAATTAACTCAGTAGCATCGTTGATTTGAGCGCTACGTGGAATATCGGCAACCAATTCCTGCTCCTCTTCTTCATCCAAGTGAGTCTTATCTTCCCCTCTCTTAACACCATCAGACCAGAGCAGTTTGGAACGAGGTAAAATATCGGAGACTGATCGCATCTTCATGGCTTCCCACGCGGCAGGCGGAATAGCGAAATCGTCAGGGCCGGAGAGGCCCAAACTCTGGCAGATAAGGTCGAACTCGCCTTCGGTTCCTTCTACACGGAAGCTGGTCCGTTCCGGAAAATCGAGGGACCGCGTGACCAGAGACTGCGAGGTAGAGTCTTCTAGAGACGAAGAAGACGAAGCCGCCTCGTAATCAATACGCTTGGCTGCATTGATTCGGGCAAGCCTTGGCCTCCGACGATCTTGGCGATCCATGAGACCGGTTTTTTTAAAGAATCTCGGTAAGTGATGCATAGGGAGCCAAATCCATCTAACCTAACCGGGAAAACAAAATAGAAAGAAAAGTAGAAACTGCCAGAAGCTTCTTCTTCATCATCACCTTCTTCTTATTCTGATTCTGATTGTGGTTGTTTGGCTGACTAGATCTGGAGAGTCGTCGTAGGGGTCGAAACTCGAAAGCAAGACAGCTAGTGCGTGTGAGAGAGAGAAAATGAACGAGTGTGTGTGTGTGGAAAACCTTGCGAAAAGAACAAATGGTAAAAGCCGTCGATAGAGAAAAACGTAAAACGCGGTGACACGTGGCGGCGAAAAGGGTGGGAGTCGGAAGGATTCGTTTGTTTCTACGTTTAAGCATATTCCCGCTGTACACATACCGTACTCCCGGGTTTTGGTTTTATTTTCTGTAGGTTTGTGCTTTATTTGCCTAAATTATTTATTTTATAGACTGCACTGAGCATGTAAATTTACGCAACTGTAATTTCTCTACTGGAACCTAGTTACTTGTGTAACTATCTCAGCTCAGGCCACCATAAGTCAATGAAATTTACTACTTTTCAGCGGTTCGCAACAAAAGCTGCTCAGTGTGAAGACGTGCCTGTTTCCGCACGTCTCTTTTTCAAGAAGATAAATATCTGATGAAAAAAAACTATATATAAATTGAATTATTTTCTACAATAAAATTCACAATAAGCATTATTAAAAGTGTATACAAACAAATATTTTCCTTTTATGAAAAAGTAATTTACATTTAATAAACAAATATTTATTATGTTCTTAACAAATTGTTTAATAAATTAATAAATTGCTTTAAAATCCTATTTAAAAGATAAAAGCAAACGCTAGTATTTAAAAAGGTCTAAAACTAAAAGACCACACCAACGTCAACCCCAAAATTTTGATACTTTCAAAGGTTTCTAGATTGAGGCTTCCGTCAGGAACCTAGATCTTCTGTCTAATATTACTCTGTCTTATCCTGTCTCATCGAATTTCAGTCATTTATTTTGCGAGACTCACATAAATAAGTGACTGAGATTTATTAGACACAATAAGACACCATAATATTGGACAGAGAATCTGAACTCCTCCGTCAGATCATTTATTCTTGTTATTTTATATCTATCTTATTTTATAAAAATTTATTTATTCAATTTTTATAAGTCTTATTTATTAAATAAAATGATGTTTATAAAATAAAAATAATTATAAAATAAGAAAAAAACATGAACATCCATTTATTCAAATGATTGTAACTGCTGATCCGTTCTTTCTAACGTTAAATGTCCTGTAAGCAAATTGACGTCAAGGTTTCGTTATCCAGTAAGCATTACCTTTTTCTTTTTTTTTTTTGAGAAATGTAGTGGGCAACTGGGCATTAGTCACGTTACGCTTTTAATGTGGCAAACCGCAAAAGGTGACGTGTTTGCTTACATACCGTAAAACCATGCTTATGTATCTAACATTCCCATTGTTTCGGGTTGCTGGAGAGAAAGAGACTACTTAATCAAATTTTATTATAATTATGTCAAAAAGCTTGAATCAAAACTTCAAGACTAAGATTTGGTCAGGAATAATGATGGTAGCTTCAATTATTCCAGTAAACCTGAGCTCATATCCCCTTCGCATGGAATCTTGCTCTTATCTGTTTTTTTTAGTGCCCTTTTGCTTATTCTATTTGGGGAGCTATTTGTGGCTTCTATTATTGGCCGGATCTTGGCTTCTGTTGTTGGCCGGATCTTGGATCTGAACTTATGATTCTCACTACATCTTTGTCTTCTACTGCAGGTTCAAACAAATTTGTCCACCTTATTATTTTAGGGGTCTGTTTATATTCTCTTTGGCGATAATGCAACTCTCGACGTTTCTAGGGTACCTCTTCTACGAATGAGAATTTGATCTGCTTAATTATTTCTAAAGTTCAGGAGTTAGTTTTGACTAAGAAAGTTCCATATAGCTCTAATCAGGGATGTAGCTAGGGGGTCCAATGGGGCATTGGGCCCTCTAAATTTTAAAAAAAGTTAAATTTTTTTAATTTTTAATTTTTTTTCTATATAAAAATATTGTTATTTGGGGTTTGGGCCCCCTTATATGCAGTGTCTGGCTACGTCCCTGGCTCTAATATTTGTTATGCCTTACGTCTATAGTTGCTAGATGGGGGCTCTCGTTAGGCTCTTTTTGATGTGATAGCTGTTTTTTTTTTCTGCTAATTCTTTTTCTGTGTTGTATATAACAAGTTTTTTCTTTTGATGACCTTGTAAAAAATTTTCTTTATTTATACTAATTTTTCCTTTTTCAAAAGAAAAACTGAGCTCGTATCCAAACAAACTATGCCTGTATTTAAACATATGCCTTGTTTTATTAAAATAAATTATGGATTTCCCTTATATTCTTTTTATAAAAAAAGTCAGCAATCAAATGTAATATTACGCAACTTTATTTTTAACTAGTAAAAAAATTATTTCTAAATAATTCACGAGCAAAAAAGATAATAATAATATATAAATAGTAAACATAAAAATAATTAAATAAATAATTAAATAAATAACAATAATATTAAAAATATAATACAATAAATGAATAAATACTTAATAAATAATATTTGCAATCTTTATATGTATTAAATCGTATTTAGTAAATATATAATAACTTGAACTACTTGATAAGTACGATTAAACCGAGTAATTTAAATCAATTTTTAAAATTATAAAATTTTTAATATTTTAATTTTAAGTTAAATTCGAGCTATAACTTTTTTGTTGCCCTAATTTTAAAAGTATAATTTTGAATTCCAAATTTTCGTGGTTGTAATACAAGATCGATTTAACATGCCCATTCCCATTATTGTCTGAGATGACATTAATGTTTGACAAACTTCGTATTTCAAGCCAAACTAATCGTGTATGAGCTTGATATTATGAAACCCTCGCAAAGTTGATTCATGACGGAACCGAGCTCTTGTGAAGTTTATTTATTTATTTATTTATTTTTAATAAAAGAGAAGAAAACAGATTACATTGCGGGCCCGAGGGAGGCAAATTTCTTACTTATCCTTTAGAAAGAGAACGTGACATTCAATTGGTGTAGTATCAAAATAAGTGGTTCCTAAAATAAAATGCTCTGTGGTTCTACCTGATTCTGGTAAGGTTGGACGTTGCTACTTGGATTCATAATTCCGACAGATCTTGCTGTAGAATACCTGCAAAATAATGGAAGGCACGTTGGGGGTTAATTGCCGGCAGACCCTTCCGACACTCAAGTTAATCTTTTTGAGAGAGTTTTGGTTGTTAAGAAAAGAGAAAATTAGGGTTTTAATCTCGTACCTATGTCATGGTGAAATAATACCTTATATACAAAATAGGTACTAGGTTTAGGTCTTTACGTATGTATGGGAGGTTACCAACTATAAAGGAGTTGTCGGTGCATGAGCCTTAGGCCGAGCCTAGCATGACTAATCAGACCACTCTACATAAAATGCTAAAAAGTCAACACATCTATTACTCTCACAATAAATATAACAATACACAACGGTCTAACTTCATATAAACAATTCATAAATGCCCTTAACGATAGAATCTAAGGACGCTGTTTCGCTCATTATAATACCGTACAACGTAAGGTGATGATTTTGATAAGTCTGTGATAACTGATAAGTACCCTTATATATACTTCAATTTGATTTGAGAATCTGTGACAAACTTTTTTTATTTTATGAATTATAATCAATAATTAAAAATTTCAACTAATTCAGCTGATTAAATTATAAATTTAAAGATTAACGATTAATTTATGTAAATTAATAGATTATTATAAACTAAAATAAATTAATGTTCATTTAAAAAATGATAATTAAATTTTAATTTTTTTGATAAATAAAAAAATCATATTTAAATTCTTTAACCCGTATTATTACCTTATTTTTATTTTTATTTAATTTTAAATTTCTTCTATTTTGTTGGCAGTCTAAGAACTAAACAGAAAAAGTTTCAACAACTGAATACTGTCCTGTGGAGTGGACACAATGCCACTTATTTGATGCGGGGTAAATGGTAATTTACATACAACTTGACATCCTTTTCGAAGACAAGTGGCCGAAACATGAGAACAAACAAAGCGATTGATTTTCCTATTTATTATTTGATTTCTTATTTTCGAACAAATAAAGATTATCCATCGTTTGTTCTTGGACCAAAAGGTTGATCCCTAATTTCAAAGGCTCCCAGTCGCAGGCCCGACTATTGCTGGAGAATTGAACCACTGTTTAATCTTGGGCAGCTCCTTAGCAAAGCGGTCACTTCCTCCTTTTATCAGGAGTCGAACCTAGGACTTTGGATCAATTGATCCTGCTAGTTTGCCACCCAAGCTACCCGTGCGGGCTATCCATCCATCGTTTGTTCTGATTATACGTTTGTAAGTTACGTGGTCAAACGAGCAAATTTCTTAATTAACAAGTTATATTAGATTCAAAGCTAAAAACCCAAACCAAGTGATGGGGCTAGTTAGTGTCTACTCGATTTCTTTTCTTCTACTGTATACTTAAAATCCTATCTATAAGTCTACTGTTATATGAAAAAATACACGTGCAAATCTGAGAAATAATTTCAATAGAAGGTGGACCACTGTATCTTACTATCTTAAGGGTATAAGCGTCTACTAGACCAAATAGAATTATATGAACTGCTCCAGTGGAAGAGACCAATTGGAAGTAGAGTTAGGAGATATTTTTTTAAGTTTATAAAATAAAGAAAAGAAAGGGTGTTGTTCATACGTTTCGTTTTCCAGGCATACAAAACTAGCAGAAGCTACGCCTCCGCCTCCTCTCTCATATTTCTGCTGTGTTCGCGTAAAAAATCAAAAACCCTAATTTTGTCTTCCCCTAAAGACCTCAAACTCCCACCTCCTCACCCACATTAGCCTTGCTTCTTCTCTCCGTGTTCTCGTCTCGCCCCTCGTTAACACTCAGAGATACA
The DNA here is from genome assembly GCA_026284465.1 of Erythroxylum citrifolium. Lineage (NCBI taxonomy): Eukaryota > Viridiplantae > Streptophyta > Magnoliopsida > Malpighiales > Erythroxylaceae > Erythroxylum > Erythroxylum citrifolium. The sequence continues at coordinate 10,086,592 of JANKOE010000002.1, read as the reverse complement.
CTCTGTTTGGTTGCACGCATTCCTTATTAGGGATTGAGATTATAGTACCACTCCTTAGCGGTTACCCTTTTGGGCTTTGTTAGCCTTTCTTTTTTCCCGTCCAATCGTGGTGTTCTGGGGTTAATTATCTGCATCGCTTCTATTGCTCCTTCTGCCCTCGTGCTATCTGTTATTGGTCTCGTTCCTGTTCTTCCATTTCTCTTGTTGCTCTTTGCAGTTTTCTTGTTTCGCCTTTTCAATTTTCAAGTTGTTGGCTTTTGCAAGCCCTTGAACATTGGAGTTTAGCTTTTTACGCGTTTGTTTAGGTACTAGGGTTTCTAATTCCCAGCACTGTTTTCTTTTTCTTCCCCATTGGGTCTGATTTTAGGGTTTGCCATCTTTCTGAATTTTGGGGTTTGATTGGTGTGAACTCTTGTCTAAGAATCTCAGTCTTCCCTTCTCGTTGCTGCATATTTTCGTCCCTCTGACGTTTTGCGTATTGAGTTATTTCGGTTGGAGATGGAGGTCTTTTGAGTGTCTTTGTTGTTTAATCTGCAAATCCATCTTTTAATTAAAGATGGAGGCGTAGAAAGAGGAAGGGGGAGACCTAAAGCGGCTATCGATTAATACTATCTCGTTATTTGCATTTCTTTTGTAGTTTGTCTGGGAATTTACCCTGGGTACTTCAATATAATCAATTTAAGGAGAATATAAGGCCTGCTAAATATACAAAACCCTATTAATCAGATACACTTTTCCTTGTTTAGTTTCCTGACTTCTTAATATTTGGATGGGTAATTGAAGACTCGTTGATTGGTATAATTTTGGACTTAGATTGGTCGATTGTGGAGGAAAGAAACTAGTTATACTGGAATAATCGTTCAGTAGGGGTGTTGAAGAAGGCAGGAGAAGTGCACTGCTCTTTTTGAAATCTGATGATGTACAGTGCTCATCCTTATGGAAAAAGGTGAACCCACTTTTGTACCCGAATGGTTGAGAAGTACTGGAAATGTTTTGGGGAGTGGCAGTTCAGCCCAACACTATTCTTCTGCTTCTAATCACTCAGGTAAATCCAATTTCATTACACTCTCGATACCTTCTTTTAATTGCTTGTTATTGAAGTTGTTTCTGGCATGCCAAATTTAATTGTTGTGGATGATAATGTTGTTTCTATTGTTATATAGATGTCTCTTCATCAACGCATCCAACTAGAAATAGGAATTCTAAGACTATAAGTGAGCTTAATTCTACCCGTTCAGCTTTTGTTGATCGAACATCTCCTTCTAATTCAAAGAGAAGTTCTAGTAACGGGCCTGCAAAGCATGCATACAGTAATTTTAGTAGAAGTCACCGTGATAAGGATCGGGATAGAGACAGAGAAAGGTCAAGCTTTGCAGACTCCTTGGACCGTGGTGGTTCTGAGCCCTTGGGAAGCTTGGGAAGCATTTTAACCTCTAGGAATGAGAAGGATACATTGCGACGTACAGTTTCAATGGTGCCCCGGAAGCAGAGTGATGTCTTGCCCCGACGAGTTGGAGTGGACTTGAAAAATGGTAGTGGGAATCATGCAAATGGAAATGGATTGATTTCTGGTACTATGCGTAGTGGTAGTATTCCAAAGGTAGTTTTTGAAAAAGATTTTCCATCTCTTGGAAGTGAAGAGAAACAAGGGTTGCCTGAAATAGGAAGGGTTTCTTCTCCTGGATTGTCCACTGCTATTCAGAGCTTGCCTGTTACCTCTTCTGCCTTAATAAATGGAGAAGGATGGACATCAGCTTTGGCTGAGGCTCCCACTTTGGTTGGAAACAGCAGTACAATTTCCTTACCAGTTCAACATACTGCTGCTCTATCTGCATCTGTTTCTACAGCTACATTTGGAGCTCCAACTGCAGTGACTGGTCTTAACATGGCTGAAGCTTTGACTCAAGCTCCATCAAAAACCCGTGCTGCTCCACAGGTGATTGATTAAGATTTGGACTTTGTCTCATTTTCTTATAATTTGCATTGTTTATAATTGCAGTTCTATGTTATGATTTAATCAAGTGTTCTCTCAGTTATGTATGGCTGCGATTGAATTAATGGGATTTCTCTTCTGTGTATAGCTATCTGTCCAAACACAAAGGCGTGAGGAATGGGCTATTAAACAATCAAGGCAATTAATACCAGTGACACCTTCAATGACCAAGAGTTCGGTAAGGTTTCTGTGTTTTGTATATGTCAGACTTTTTCTTTATTGATTTTTTAATTTTGACCCATCAGTGTCCTGGCAATTACTTCCATACTTATTTTAGGTTGGAATATGAGTTGTAGAGATATAAATGTCCTGTTCTATGTTGCAAATTGATCTACAGATGTTACAATTCGTAAGTTTCCATAAACTATGCTTTCTGGTTTAAATGCTAACTAATAGAGTGTTTTTAATATTGCCACCTTTATCAAATATACATGTTGCACCATTATAATTGGTGTCAATTTTTTTCCACTGCGCTTGTCTATTGCGATTGCTGTCCTAATTTGTTTGCTGTAAGTCAGCCAATTCCTAAGTTCATAGGATGCTAGGATCCTTCAGGCCTTTCTACTTTTCTTTTGTGTAGACATATCAACTTCAAATGTAGTGAATGTATTGGGTGGGTTTTATTCGTCACTTAACTGATGCTGTTTAAAATTGAAAAATAATGCCTGTTAATGCTGATTAAAAGTGAATGTAACTGCATTTATTGCTTGATAGATATTACAATTCCCCAGTTTCTTTTACACCGTTTGTGTTCTGTCTTTGGTGATTGAGTGAATCTTTTGTCTGGTATTGATGGACACATTCGTGTATTGTAAGGTTGTTGTGTTCTCTTTTCCTATTTCTTTTCTTCTAGTTTTATGTTTACTAGGATGCTTGGTTATATTTATCGTTCAGAATGCTTCTTACATGGCTCTCCAGCCACAATCTGTACAAATTTGTTAAGGAACTGATCACATGTATTTACTGTCTTGTTGGACACACTTTTACATTGTCATCTGTTATGGACTTAATTAATGAGATTGCTAAATTAGTTTTCTTCCCACATGCCTATTGATATTGAAATGGTTTTCTTTCCTTTATTCTGTTTCCTTTTGCTTGTAGGTTTTTGGTTTTTCACACATTTTCATTAATTAGGTCCTTTAAGGTACCTCAAGAGGTCTCATTGTCTTACAGTATGTTGTCAGACTTTCACTGACTTACTAAATATAATCCTTGTAGCTTATTTGAGAGAGTTTAATAAATGCTTTGGTGAGATGGGACAATGGAGAACTTCCACACATGCATGAAATTTGAAAACTATGTAGATTTGAAATGTAGGTCTCACCATGAACATATATATGTTGCATAAAAATGCCAGCTGATTTTACTGGGAGAATATATTTGTAATCAAAATCTGTTATTGGGGAGTCTGTTGTGGATGGGTTTTTATCTCTGTTTGGATAGTTTTATTTGGAAATGGAATTCAATTACTGTGTTACGAGAATTATGGTTTGTCTAATGACATTGGAGACCGACAAAATATTACACAGTGGAAGAGAGACATATTCCTCCTGGAGGTTGACTTTTTTGTGACAGTTAAACATTTTGTCTGCTTGTGTCAAATCTATGTTTTCATCTTTGATTGGTGTCCTCTGTGCTTTCCTTATCTTGGGAGTTAGAATGTGATATTGCAATTCCAAGGTCCAGTTGAGTTTGAATTTCCATCTTTAATTCTCCTTTTGCAAAAATCTTGTTGAAATTCCTATCATTAACTTGCCTGCCCATATGTTCTCCTTGCCAATAGATCAGCTATGATATATGATACAAAAGAGCTTAAAGTATATGAAGAAATAAAAGAGGAAGAATTAGTCAACCTCAAGTCTTACTTTAGTGGGATGAGGATTGAGAATTGAGTTGATAACAAAAGATAAGAGCTGAAATTTAGATTTTGTTAGTATGTTTTATTAGATAAGAAGTAGTGGCATTATGTTAAAGAGCTGAAATTTAGATTTTGTTAGGATGTTTTATTAGATAAGAAGTAGTAGCATTATGTTATTCTATTTTAGATATGCTATCCTATTTGTATAAGACTTGTAGAATTTCTATTATAATAAGATTTAAATTAGAAACCCTTTTCCTACTAGAATAAGAGTTCTAAAATTCTAGATATATATGTGTGTATTCAGCTCTTCATCAATAACAAACAATCTGGAATTTTTTTTACAAACTTGAGTTTTCAACTAGGTGTGATGCTTTCCTTTAAGAGTGATTCTTAGACCCTAGGAGTAATTCCTAGTTTCCTACTATCCATTCTTTGTGTTCTTTACTAAATTCCAGCAAACCTAACCCACATTCCAACCCTCTTAAACCTACATTCTAGCCATCTCACACCTATATTTCACCCATATTGAACCTGTATTCCTAAACCTAAATTTCCAGCAATCAAACCTTAAATTTCCAGCCATACAAAATCTGAAATTTCAGTATCCCTATTAAAATTGAGCCTTGAAATTTGATATTCCAGCAGCCTAATATCAACTATATTTCTAATTTTGTGATTCTTAGCTACTAGTTAATACTTTTTCTATTTGTCTTACATCAATATATTATGATTTCTGCTTGTTTTCTTGTTGGTCTAATAAAATTTAATCTGAATTTCTTTTTTCTTTTCAGGTTCTTATTTCTGACAAATCAAAGCCTAAAATAGTCAACAAGGCTGCTGACATGAATATGGCTACTAAGAATTTGCAACAGCAACCAACTTTATTGCACACAGGCCATCAGTCCCTTCTTGGGGGCCATATCAAATCTGATGCACCGAAAACATCTCATGGAAAACTTTTTGTTCTCAAACCTGGGTGGGAGAATGGTGTTACCGCTTCTCCCAAGGATGTTGCTTCTCCAACAAACAACACCACCAGACCGGCAAATGGCCAACTTCCTACACCTGCAGTTGCAACTGCTCCTCCAAAGAGCCCAAAAAACCCAAAGCATACTTCTGGGGATCGCAAGGCTGGTAACCTGAGCTTGATCTCAGCACTCAATGTGGAAAAGAGACCTCTTCAAGGTCAGAGTCGAAGTGACTTTTTCAATCATCTAAAGAAGAAAACCTCCATGAACGCATCTACAGTGATCCCAGAAACTGTTTCACCTTCCTCAAAGGAGAAGTCTTATGATGTAGATAAGGCAGGAATTGATGCTCCTCCAAGTCCTCAGTCTATTCAAAATGGTGCTCAGTTGAACAGTAATGGTTCTGACTTTGAAGAGATTCAAACACTTCCTGAAGCAGATGTTGCATTTCTTCGTTCTCTTGGATGGGAGGAAACTTCTGGTGAAGATGAGGGTCTTACAGAAGAGGAGATACAATCATTCTTTCAGCAGGTCAATAAGCTTTTCATTTCTTCAATCTCATTTTGATTTTGGTGATTGTTGAACTAGCCTATCTATTTTTGTTGATTTAATTTGTCATCAGGATACTTTGTTTTTTATTAGAAGTCTGTAGCAACAGCTTTTAACTGCTTCTTGTTTACATTTTGTCTCTCTTTTCATTTTGCAGCACTTGTCATCTGCAAAATTGAAACTGTGCGATGCTATGCTACAAAAGTTGCTTGAATGTTATGCAAAAATTAGTTCTGGTGGAGTATCTTCTGAGTTGAGCTCTGGTGACTCTGGATCAGCAATCTGATACTCTTTTTGGGAAGGGCTAGTAGCTTGAAGAAATTCTGATTTTTTTTCCTTTCAGGCAGAAGTTTAGTCATTTTCTTTCTTTTTTGGGAGAGCCGAAATGGTGCATGGTGAAGGGAAGGGGTTCGGTTAATTAGGTTGGAAGTCTGCATTTTGCAAATAGAGAAATAAGTTACAGGTGCCTCAATCATTGCCTGCTCCGTGGAAGGAGAATTTTTAAGAAGGTTGGTCAGGGCAGACCTACGTTTGGGGCTATTTTGCCCACAGTGGAAGATGCAGGGGAAACTGCATCTTTGGAGCTTATTTTGGTCCCTTTTATGTTCCCCCCCTTTTTTTCCTCATTTCTTCAAGAGGGTTTGATTCTACAGTTAAAAAATGCTTATGATGTTTTCAACAGTTTTACGGGAAAAAAATGAAAAGGAAATCAGAAGTATCATTTAATTTTATTTTTTTTTCTGTTGGCTCTATATTTCTCATTAGGTGGCTATGAGTATGTTTCTGATGTTTGAAATCTGATCTTTAACCAGTTTTTGATTCGATGGTCAATAAAAGATAAGAAATAAAAGCATTCGTCGTCAGCCACTGTGGTAGCAACTGCTGTGCCTTGCTTGCATCTTTTCTTTTTCCCAAGGCCCAAAATATATTCATCTGTACATGGTAAAGGGGAATGACTGACCACAAATGCAAATCCAACTGTTTTCGTGGTAAGAGTGTGATATATATACCCTTAGCATGGCAAGATTTCAATTTCTTTTCCTTTGTTTTCTAAAAGAAACTGTCAAGACTTCACGTCTTACGGAGAAGATGGACAAGAAGCAAGCGGCAAATAAAAGACGCGGTCTTTGTTTTACGCTTTTATATGTAAGGGTCTTGGCCTTTCTTTTTGTTTATTAGAAGGAAACTTCAATTAGCTTCAAAGCATGATACGATGGAAATACACATGGAAGCACAGATAAAAAAACCGTAGGTATCATTGGAGGTCTTGTAAAAAGGAGGAGACTAAAAAGCAATGGCAAATGAATGGAAGCCAAATGAGTTTATATGATGAGCAACAAAATTCCCGTTTCTTTTAATAAAACAGGCAGACAATGATAAGAATTTTGTACATGATGGCAGTCACTTCTCAAAATAACCTTTTGTATATGATAGCCGTCCTAACAACGTAATGTTTTAAGGATTAATACTTTGTTAACTTTCTTAATCTAGGTCAAAGCAGGTTTAATCACACTCCAGTTGCTAATATTACCCTAAATTTCCCATAACATTTGCATGAAAATCCGTCTAAGCTTCCGTCTCGCTCCCTCCGCCTCAGGCCGGTTAGTTACTTGATTTCATTTTTCGTTCTTTTTCTGTTCTTCGCATTTTGTGTTGATTGGTTGTTCATGCGTTTTTTTTGCGTTATTTAAAGAAGTAGGTTTATATCTATCTGTTTGTCCGTATTAGCTTGGTTTCACGTACGCCCACACTCCACCGAAAGGAATTGCGTGCCGGTGGTTGGAATCATTTCTCAATTAGTCGGTTTTTTGGTTGATTTTATCGTGTCCAGGCCAGGAACTGAAATCCAAAAAGAATGATATAGTTTCCTGTTAGAAAACCTAGTTCTGAGCTCTAGACCACTCAAGAGCAGCTTTGAGTTTAGGGTTCTCCAACCTCTTCCTCTGATTCTTCTTCAGATCTTGATATAGAGGTGTGTTCTCCTTTAGACTCTGCTACGTTCTACTCTTTTCTGGTTGTGTCATTTTGCGTTTCCTGGATTCTTCTTCTGTGCTTTTGTTATGTTCCTTCTACTGTGCGTTTTGGTTCTGCTCTTAGTTGCTGCTCTGCATTGTTGCGTCGTTGTACTGCCTTGGCTGCTGTTCTTTTTATTCTTCTCTTTTCTGCGTTTTGTTTTGCATTCTGTCTGCTGGGCTACGTCTTCTTCTGCTATCAAGGTTTTGGGTTCGAGCTGGGAAATAGGCTATTGCGTTTCTACTAGGCTGCTCCTTTCTTTTGGGATTTTCTTCTGGGTTTAACTTCTTTCGTCTCAGATCTGGGAAAATCCATCTCTTTTTTTTTTATTTGATCTGTTCTTTTTATTTTCTTGATTTCGGTATCCTTTTCTTTTGACATGCAACTGATTTTTTTAGTTTTTTTTCTTTTTTATCTTTTGAAATTTTATAGTGAGGTTTTCTTTTTTCTTGATTTAGTTATCTTGATTTGTAGCTCCGGTGATTTATCTGTCAGTAGTTGGAAAGTTGTTGCGGATTTGAGTTTAAGATGGGTATTCGGATTGTGATTTTGTGAATGTGAGAGAATTGTTTTGACCTCTAATTTACAATTTTGTGGTGAGAGAGCTATGCCCTTTGTTTTATGGGATTTTAGGAATCCCTTCAAGTTCAGGTAAAGTAGAGTAGGGAAAGAGTGAAAAGTTGAAAGCTTTGGTAAAACTTGCTTTTTGTTGTGGTATAATATGAAGAAAGAAAGAGAGTTCATTTTCTTGATTTTACAGTTTTGTTTTGCTAAATGTACTTTAATATATGACATACATTTTGGGTTTTCTTTTTTTATCTATGACATGCGTTTTGGTTTTTCCCCTTCTTTTTGTTCTGTGTTCTCTCATTCATCACCATTCTTGAGTTTCTGGTTTGAGTCTTGACTTGGTACTAACAAACATGGAGGAGAAATGGAGAGAATGAGATCCTTTAGTTTATCTTATAAATGCAAGTGAGAGTTTTTAGTGTTTCCTTTACTGACGACCTCTTGTTTGTACTCTATTGCCCCTCTTCCTTCTCTCTCATTCAAGACTTTGAAGTTTTTGGATTCTTGTTCTCGAGTTTTCTTCTCATTTCCAGGTACGCTTCTCTACCTCATCTTGCTATTGTTTTTTTATTTAAAAAAATATTGTATTATGTGGTATAATGATAATTAGTCATGTATGATGTGATCTATTATACTTAGCCATTTAATTTATCTTCATCATTTTTATTATTATTAGTTCTAGATTGTAATTAGAATGATACAGAGATGTAAGATTGACAGGTACAACTCTAGAAATAGTGAGCAAACGCTTGCAACATACCAAGTATAAGTAGAATTTTACAGCTTATCAAGTTTATTTGTCGAATTATTTTTTAAAAACTTTTTTTCTTTTTAAACTGGAATCAACTAATATGTACTTTTTAAATAATAATAATAATAATTATTATTATTATTATTATTTTTTTTTTTTAGGTATATCTTTGGTTATTTTTTATTTTTATTTATTCACGTATTTATTGTTATTTTATTTACATAATATTTTAGCATGCCAATTTTACTTATTTAATCTTCAATCTGCATCATTCTTTTATTGTCACATTTGCATGTGGGTCTATCAGAAACAACCTCTCTACTATATAGGGGTAAGGCTGCGTGCTATCAGACCTTCCCAGATCCTGCTTTATTGCGGGACTTCGGACTGAGTGTGATGATGATGATGATGATGATTGTCTCATAATAGGTCAATCCAATGTACTGACTACCCTTAGTAAGCATCCACATATTAACTCTAAACAATTTATGTCTACAGCTTATAAGATCTACTGCTTGATCCAATCAAGGAATTGAATTTGTATATATTGTGTTGTTAACCATAAAGCTAACTAATGAGTTTAGATTAATGTCTATGGGTAACATTTAAGTAAACTCTGGAGACTATAACTCTTCTATTAGGGACACCTAGATTTTAAAGGCTTGTGGTATATGCTAAATGTCAATATATACCTATAAAAGTGACATCATTTCTTATTTTGTTTGAGTTTAGGTTAGTTGCTAGGGTTTATTTGTTATTGATTACTTAAGGACAAGAAATCATTTAAATTTGGGAGAATTTGATAGGTCTAAATTTGCATGTTATTTAAGGATGAATTATTTGGTATTTGGAAATTTTATAAAATATTTTATATGGATTGAATGATGTTTTATATGCTTAATTTTTTGTTTTAAAGGTGATGAGTTTAAGGAGAAAACATAAATTTGAGTGTTAAGTTTTTCCATAGTTTATATATAATAAAACTCTCAAATACCTCTAATTATATAGACCGTATCTTGTAGTACTGAAAGGTATTATTCTTACGAGGATTATGTAAGAACCAATTCGAACCTAACTTTATCTAAGGTAATAAGAAATTGATTTTTTTTATAAAAGTAAATAACAGAAATTGAAACAAATAATAAATCAAAGAAAATATGCAAATAAGAAGTGAGCTGCCAATTAATTTAGGGTTTAATCAAGGATGAATGCTTATGACTTATTCTCCTTTATTTTATTTCCTTAACCAGTATTGATCCAATTATGTGTTGATCCTAGATTTCCTAATGTATTGATTACTCTCTCTTAAGACCCAATCAATTAACCCTAATTGAATTTGAAAATTATAGATTTGCAACCTCTCAATTCACAAAACTTTCCCTAATATTTCCAATTAGATATGAAGTTATCTATTGGATAATTAATTTTTCAAATAATATATCTCTTTAAATGATTGTTAATTTGATAATTTTGGTATTATTAAATTGTTAGCTCTCATTACACAATCTAATATGGTTACTTATGACTTACACTCTCGATTTGTTGTCACGTATAAGCATGCACGATTATCAAAACACCATAATATGTATTAAATCAATAATAATCAAAGTCACAAAATAAAATCAGAAATTTAGAAACTCATGAACATGTTATACATCTTGGAATTCATATTACACAACAAGATTGATGAAATAACTAAATGAAAAGAAGAAAAACTTTTTTGTGTTGGCTATAGCCTCTTTTTAGCGTGTTTAATGTTGTCAAATAGAGTATTAGTGTCTTGTCATGTAACTAGGGTTTTCCCACTTTAATTGCTTCTAAAAATGCCCTCAAACCTTAAAATAGATGAAAAAAACTCGTGTTTGGGAAATTGTTCATCACGATCGCGACTCTGGGAAATTTCTTTCTATCACAATCGTGATCCTACCTATACAGTCTATCATCGTTGTTCTTCAGTTATCTGATTTCCAACACTAAAAAAATACATCAAACACCTCAAGAAACATAAAATTAAGGCTGAAATCATGCTCTAAACCATACAAACACTTAGAATATAAACAAACACTCACATTAACACAAATTTAAGCTTATTCATACGATAATCATCTAATAAACACTTAATAATAAAACTCCTATCAAAACATTGAATAAACTATATCTATCAACATCTCCACACTTAAACTTTTGCTTGTCTTCAAGCAAAAAAAACACAAATTAAAACAAACCAAATATAAACACATAAGAATATATTCATGCAATATGCAATAATGAGATAATGGCATCAAACTTTATGGAATCAATTTAACCACAAACCTCAATCATTTGAATTGTGCCAACATACTAACCTATGCATTTCATGGTTAAGCACTTTAAATTGAATATACATATTAATTTAAACATTAACATATATTCATTTACCTATAGCACTTGTACACATACATTTATAATTAGTAATCAACCAAATAATGCAACTATACTAAGTATGCCTTCATAAAAATTCCTGCTACTTTAAAAAATCAGTAGGTTTTATTTAACTAAACATCACTTTTTATTTTCTTTAACGTTAACCTAGTTTTTTGACGCGAAGACAAACACCTTATTATGAATGTCTCCCACTTACTCAAATAGGACATGTTTTTTTAAATTATTTAGCTCGGTTGGAATGTCATTTTAGCTTTTTAACGCAAAGACAAACACTTTATCTAAATGCCCCAGGTTACTTAACTATATCACATTCTCAACTAGCTACCAGCTATATTCTTAGCCTTTTTTTTCAAAAAGGACCAATGGAATCGTTATTTCTTTAACATACTTTCTTTTCTTTTCTTTAATTTTTTAGCCTACCTCATTTCTTTTTTAGTCAATTATTCTCATGAAAAGTCACTAGTAACATCAACCAATTCAATAGACTTCTAATTATAAATATATACCAACAAATTTCCTAAAGTGAACAAAATAGATGTCATATCCTAATTAACACGCATATTTAAACAAAGATACTTAAAACGTAAAATTCACAATCAATATGCCTTTACAAATTAAATAACCATATTCAAAGGTAAACTAATTCCTTCAAATTCTTGTCATTGTCATATTCACACAATTAACACATATGCAGCACATTTTCATATAATGTCAACCTAACAAAACTAACATAATATGATATAAAATAATCACACATATGATTTGTCAATGCATAATGCTCTCTACACTTGGACGACACATTGTCCTCAATGTGGGAAAACAAACAACACATATATGAAAATAAAAATGACAAGAAATAACAAAAAGAAAAGGTTAAGAGCACAAAACCACTTATAAAGATCCAGGTGGTGACGGTGTTGGGCAAAGGAATTTGAACACCTTGAGCAGCAAAGTACTTATAGATCTTCTTAATATCACATATTGTCTTTATTCTTGCTCCATCTCCTTCAAAAGTTTGTTATTATCGGAGACCAAATTGAAGAGCTTCTCCTGACCTTCCTCTTCATCATCTTCAGTGTTATTGCTAGACCTTGTCTTATTTGTTTAAATTGTTTAATTGGTTATTTATGTTTTAATTGTTCAAATTGGTTAATTGTGTTTATTTATTGGTTTAAAATCTTAGAGGTAGGTGAAAGTGAATTAAATGTAAGTAGAGTGGGTAGTTAGTTGAATGAAAGGAATTAAATGAATGGAAGAGTTGGAATTAAGTTAGTTGAGTGGGCCTAAGTGGAGGAAAGGCTTAAGGCCTTTTGTGAAGCCCAAGATGAGGAAGTAAGTGAGTAGTGTTAGGTTAAATAAAATAAAAATTAGAAGAAAGAAGAAGCAATTTCGTGAACCAAGAGAGGGAGGAGAAGAATACGAAAAAGAAGAAGAAGAAGAGAAGAAAAGAAGAGAAATCTAAGGGAAAAGGAAGGAATTTCGTGGAAAGGGGAGGAAATCAAGGTTTTAAGGTATGTTCTTCACCTTTTTCATGGTTTGGTTG
>JANKOE010000002.1:10051323-10064001 GCA_026284465.1 Erythroxylum citrifolium | reverse complement strand
GCATGGTTGATGTAAACAGTAAACTAGTAAAGTATACAGTACAACTGTATAATATACCAATATGGACTATTTTGCAAATTTTAAAAATTTTAGGGATTATTTCATAAATTTCAAAAAAATTTCGAAACGGTTGGTACCGGTACAATTCCGTTCCAGAACCTAATCCGGTACCGAACCTGGTGCGATATTCATAACATTGGTTCGGAGAGACGAAACATGAAATTAAGTATTTTCATATTTTTTAACTTAAAAATTATAATAAAAAAATATGATATGTCATCTACGTGGCTGCAACGTCCACCTTGTACTGGACCTCTAGTTTAGGCCTATAAACTTATTCAGTGTCTCACAGCCCAGCCCACAAAAACCCCGAAAGTCAACAAAAATGGACCAACATTGGACTCGTCAAACTATTGGGACTTTTGCAATTTGGTCCAGTACTTATAAAACCCGGCTTTGTGATCAAAAATCTGCATTGAAGTGGTCGATTAACTTAGTGAATGAAACTGATCAGCTTCCTTTCTCGAACCCCAGCAGCTTGAATGTTAAGTCCACCACTGTACACGATGATATGCGACTAATGATCACAGACTTCACTATCTTTCACACATTATGGAACCAAGTTCCACGTTCTATGGGACCAAAATGAGGGTCCCAAGTCTCAAGTAAGCTGGTGAACCAAACATTCATTGCCTCTTGTCACCATCTCCTTTTCATTGCAATGAACTCCATGTCCCCCCTTCTAACCAAGCTGCCTTGAAGCTAAGCAAGTATCCTTTATGAAGTTGAGACAACATCACAAGGATAGAAATCGAAGCTTTCAAAATGGTTGAAAAATCATATGTTCATTAAATGGTTTAAGTAATGAAAATGAGACAGACACCAAGAGAAATAAATGGTTGGGCAATGTGTCTCCTCCGATGTTGGGAGTGAATTAGACTTGTCCTAAACCAATGGCTTCACTTATCTTTTCAAATAAAGACAGCTGACGAAGAAATATGGTTAAGTGCATTCCCCACCTTCACAATTGCATACTTTCCTATTCATTTCCTCACATTTCACTGCCCCACCAACTATTGTTTAGATTTCAAACGTTAGGTTAACTCATAATTGCTTGCTTTCCCATGATTAAATTTCCATGCTTTTCGTAAAGAAAATTTTAGAAAAATATAATAGAGACTTACTTAACTCCATAAGCACATTTTTTTAATATTCTTTTCAAGATAGACAATAAAGTCACACAACCTTGATCAAGTCAAACTGTCTTTCCTTGACAAGTTTGATCCATCCAATGTTAAAAGGCAAACATGGAAATCGGCTTTTTGGTTGTGCAATTTCCCACGAAAGTTAAGGTTAGGTGGCTCAATTTGAAAAGAAGTAGTATAAATCTTAATTATGTACAACACTAGATATAGATAGATGCCTATGGTGTCCTTAATAGCTTAGGACACCATAATGAACCCTTTTTGTTGAATAATTAAATGTCTAATGTATAAATGTATGAGCATACAAAAAGGTCTTTTGATTAGTATTGGGAATGTGTTTGTCCCCCTCCTAAGAAGCCTCGTGTTGGGCATGATTGTGGCTCTTGGCCGACATATGGCCGAAACCAACATTCAAGAATTTGGAACAGATAGGTCCTGTCGATGGCCGTGCAATTCATATGTTTGCTCAGGTCAAGAAAATTAAATGTAATGGAATGTTAGGTGGGTTTCTCATTTTGTAATTTTAAGGACGGGATCCTCTGTCAAATATTATGATGTCTTATTCTGTTCCATAAATTTCAGTCATTCTTTTATATAGGTCATGCGTGGGTCTGCATAAATAAACGCGAGACCTTCATAAATGAATGGTTTAGATTCATGGGACAGAATAAGATACTATAATATTGGACAGAAGATCTCGTCCCTATTTATATTTTATAGGCATTCTGGTGGCAGATATCTGCCATCTGCATCCAGGTGAAATGTCTCAATCTTATCTTATTGGATCCTTGCTCGATCTGTCGCTCCATGTCTTGAAATGTAAAAGGTGGCACATAATAAGAATTAAGGATTGCAACTACAAATGTATAAACCATATCATATTCCATGCATGCATGTGGATCATCGGAGTGTATCGTCGTGGGGCTCGTAACGGAACCAAATGTGCTTGGGTTTTTCTGGGGTTAAGGTTAGATGTTTAATTTCTTTGTTGTGATCCTTAGAGGTCATTCCTATGTGTATCAGCGATTGGTCGATCGCCTAAAATGGACATATATGATAACCAGGGACAAACAACTCGGAGTATGTATGAAGCCGTTTAAAACTTGGGGCCAAAGTTTTGCCTCCCGCAAGGGACCTATCCGACTTGAGCGGGGATTTGTTTGAATGTGAAATGGCTTAAAGGTGTCTTCCCATAATTGGGACCGCCTAAGACACAAAAAAGAGTAAGCAGAGACAGACAAGATGAAGGTATGGACAATTACCGCATAGCAGCAAACAGAAACTAAAAGTGAGTGTGTGGTTTAGCCAAAAACAGCAGAAACAAAATGCAAAGCAATAATGCAAGTCTTGCAGCCTTATCTGGTATATCATTGGATGATGGGTCTCATGTAACTTTCGGACTCGCCAGAGAATTGGGTCCTTCGTATTTTAACTCTGCTCTTAAAAATGGCAAGATTGATAATAAAAAAATAGTTAATCTTTTTCTTCTATGAATGTCCCGATTGCAATAAAATTCCTTATGAACCGTTTCAAATCAAAGTCGAATGAACAAATGCCAGATGACTTGAAGGCCAGTTGATTAGCCCTTTATATTTTTTTTGATAGAAAGGGAAATTATAAATTAACGCCTAAGAACGCTACCTGGGACATCCTCTAACAGGATGATATGGCACCTTATAGGTGGATTTACAAAATATGTAACACCGACATCAAAATGGCTGACGTGGTTTGCCAACCAATCAGTACATCTATTGCCCTCTCGATAGATATATTGATAAGCAACGGTTCAGTTCCTCGTAAAAAGCACATGAATGTCCCGAACGATAGGATTGAACGTTTGTCCTTTATGGATGGCAGAGGAAAGAAGATCTATCATCTCGGTGGAGTCCACTTCTAATTCGGTCCGGTGAAATCTCATATTTCAAGCATAAGTTAAAGGTTGTATAAATGCCCCAGAGCTCTACTGCCATGGAAAAATACCAGCCGAAGAAAAATACCAGCCGAGGTTCTAAATGAACCCTCCAAGTTTTTTTTTTTTTTGGGTCGAAAACCCTCCAAGTTGATAGCCCTTTACATACAAGAGTTTAGTAAATAACGTTACAATTCAGTTTTTGTTCTGGTCTAGTTGGACCAAGGACAAGAAACAAGTAGGCACCGCAGCCAAATAATAGGACAAAATGAGATGGTTATGAATTGGGAAGCAGAAGAACAATGTGAGTAGTAAATACACGTAGGCACAGGCACAGGCACAGCCACAGCCGGCGAGTGTGTCTGAATTACCAAAGACAAAGAGTACAATTGTATTAAATTGTTGCTAACTTCAGCTTTTTGAATGGTCCCTTCCCTCCCCCACCCCAACACAAAGCCCATCAAAACAGGCCTAAGGAAAGCACTTCTAGAGCTGTGGAAAAATCCATAGGTTTAGGTTACCATTCTCGTACACTGTTATGATTAATGCTTTTTCTGCCACCCAATTACTTCTTTCAAGTCGCCTAAGCAACATGCCCGTCTTCCTTCTTCTGCACCTACTACTATTATGTATGCTGTAGCAGCTTTTAGCTCAGTCATTTACACGTCAGTTTCGAGGGCCGTGCATCAGGCAGGCTGGATCCAGATTTTTGGTTCTAAGGAAATTTTTTGATGTATATGAAAACTCGGTAAATATATTTGGAAAAAGATTCTAAGTGACTTGGTCCCAGAAAGATCGCTGTGATCCGGACTAGTGCTGAGCAATCAGACAGTGGAAGATCCCACAAGAAGACCCACCCCACCACCTGATCACGAGGAGTATAACAAAAAGAGAGACGATCTCTAAGTGGAAGTAGGGTCAAGTAATGGCTTGGTTCCGACTAGACAACGTCTCTTTTAACCATGTTCGCATTGCCCACCCAGTCTAATCAGGTTGCTTAAGACATGTGTCCCCGCCACGTGGTACAGGATCTACGGTATGTAATCAGATTTGCTTAAGACATGTGTCCCCGCCACGTGGTACAGGATCTACGGTATGTATTTGTGCATATAAGATTCGAATTTGATTGTCTTAACTTCACAACCACAAGACGGGTATTAGAACAGAAGAGCTAAAAAGAAAAGAGATATACAAAGCTAGAAGAGAGAAGAGGGAGCATCTTTTCACGGCTTTTTATGTATTTGACTCCTCTAGTCAGTCAGTCGGTCATCCTGCCCAATGACCCTCCCTTACCTTTTACTGCAAAAGGCAAGGGCCCCTGGCCCCGGTGACCCCATATTTCTATACTCCTTCCACAGAGTGCCCATTTCTACACAACAGATCAGAAAATGAGTTAAAAGAGAGTGCATTCAAAGGTCCCATGGAACGGGACCTTAAACTTTTTTTCTTTTCCACCTTAACATCTCACATAAAAAATGTTTTCACCAAATTCCATAAAACATCCCCCTCTCTCTCTCTATAAACTGCTGTACACTTTCTTATTCCAACTCATCCTTCCCTCCCAGTTTTGAATCTTCTTTCTGGGAAGTGATTTCCCTGTTCCCTATGTCCTATTTGTCAAATTCACAATCCTCTTCACCACAAAAATTTCTAAATTGCTAATAATTAATTAAACAAAAAAAGAAACAGGAAGAATCCCAACTCCTTGATCCCCATGAATGTACAGGTCGGTCCCCTTCAGAGCTATGGCTGATTATCAAAATTCAGCCACCCGCACGCCCGCCGTAGAAGACAATCAACTCTGACCCTGAACTTTTTTTGCCCATCTCAGAACCAGGAACGACATAGTTCCCCGTATTTTCAGTCTCACAATTGCATCGATCATTTTGATGCAACAGCGTGGGACATAACTTGCAACTTTAATTCTCACTGCCACCGGTCTTCTATAAATATTCTTCCGATAAAATCACGGAACCTTTTAGAGTAGAGTTTTGGATCCACTGCGGAGATAGAGGTAGGGTCAACTTGCAAGGATTTGTAGGCATGCTCCAACTTCTTGCTGATATCGTAGTCTTGTAAGATATCAATGATTCCAAAGTAAAGGACTACTTCATAGATCTCACCAGAAGTGGTCAAATGGCTATACTGATCAAAATCACTCCGCCTTGACATCGTCTCTGCTCTTGCAGGCATGTTTGCCCCTAACCTTATCAGAGGCTTCCTGCAAGGAAGCAATAGGAAAGGACCCCAAATATGTATCAGCGAAAAAAAAAAAAAGGTCTAGCTTCCTAGCTGTAAAATTACAAAGAAACACAACCACTGTCCTCAAGTTTTGGATTTCTACTTTGTTAAATTATTGTCATGGGCAGGGGTGAGGTGGGGCGGAAAAAGAAGATGATCATAGATTTGAAAACCTAGCCAATGATAAACCAATAATGAGTAAAGTAAGGTTTAATGTGATGAAGGCGCAGCAGGACCAATAATGTGATGAAGGCGCAGCAGGGCCAATAACAAACGACCGTTGCCTACTGAACTCACCAGCCATATAATCAAATAAAACACAAGCCACCAATCATTCCGTTGGACATGATCAGATGCAATCAAATTATTTTCCATAATAGCAGGCACAACAATCAAACACATGTTGTGCTAGTTACACAGATATTCCCAATCAACAGAAGAAAGGACCAAGCCACCCGTAAGTGGAATTAGGAGAAAAGATGAGATCATACCGGCCAGCAAGAATTCGATCCATGTCTTGTAACTCTGCTTCAAGGAAGCGACATCCTCGCATAAATTTCTCACTTTGATAGGAATCCTTTCTCCCTGCAAAAGGCAAAAAATGTAATTAGACCGCATGTTGCAAAAACTAATAAACTTAATAACAATAAAGAAACTAAATACAAAACTTGCAGTCCTGTTAGGGAGAAATCTGATTAATTACCAGTCCGCAAAAGGAATGGTGACAATCCCATTTTTTCATATGTATTGTCATCACGGAAGTGGAGACCGACCAGAAGACTGTAATCCATGATTCTCTCAGCTTCCAAAAATTCACAATCTTGATCAAGTTGTCTGTCAAATAAATTACAGACATGTTAGAACAAATTGATCTAGATCCAACTGGAAAGCCTGACAGGATAAAAGCCATACAGCAAAACCATAAGGGATCCTTGTTACTTACTTGATGAGCTCCTGATACCAATTATGCTGGAGACGGAAGACAAAATTGAGATCCAGATCCTTGAGAGTAGTTGTTTCATCAATCTCACCCTCAGGCTTATCTGTGGTACGACCATAAGAGGAGCCTTTCAAGTCAAATCTTCTGTGTATTCTGTATTCGGAGCAGAACAAATTGCCCATAACAATGAAACGAGTCTGGTTTCAGAAAACAAAAGATACAATCAAAGACATGGAATAAAATCCAATTCATAGAGAGTTATATGAAATTGAGCCTTGAACATACCTTCTGCCCACCGATTGGCTTGACGCAATGTACACCAAAGAATTTTGTCAAAAGAGTTTTTTCATACCGACAAACATGCTTATAATAACTTGGAAGCATCCTAATCAGCACCTATGTACAGATGGAAAAACTTCAGAAGCAATATTGTTGTGCCAAAATTATGAAATAACTAGAAGTATGGTGGAAGCCAGGCAACAGTAATTTACCGATTGCTACAAAGGCACTACTGATTAGAATAGCGCCTTAACAAACTTCAAACTAAACAAAATTGAGAAGTCAATAATTTGGCAACTAACCTTGACTTCTGACTTCTTTACTGTTTTGATCATGAATCTATCATCTTGAGTAAGATAAAAGAAACTGCCACTCTTCCCTGGGGAAGAAAGTTCTCTGAGGGCATCGTTTCCACAGATAGCTAGCATGTAATCAGCTGTGTCAACTTGGAATAGGTCCCTTAAATGCCTGATATGTTGAGGAAAAAAACAAGGAACTAAGGGGGCATTGCATCGCCAGATATTAAATTAAAAAGTCAACAAGGGAAATTTAATAATTCCGAAACAAAACAATACAGAAAAATGAAACCACAACTCATACCCCATCACATTAAACGCGAAGAGTAGTAAAGAGATAAATACTATAAAGTTGAATCACATTCAAAGGATTGTAACTCAGAAAATATAGTACCTGAACACCAGGGGACAATAGTCCTTCCACCGAAATTCAACAGACTGATGAGGAGGTGTAATTTTTGATCCTTCAGGCGGAAACCTCGTCCAAAACTTCTCCTTGGGATCAAAATCACTAGATTTCAGTTTCCTCGTGATCTGGGCATGTTTTCCAACAGAGTGCCTAGCAACAGGTTACCAGATTAGAAACTTAGACCCCTGTTCCAAAAATAGCGCAGAACTATACAAGAACAAAAACACTTCAACCATGCTATCAAAGAATATCAAAATATGTAGCTGAAAAGAGACAATTACCGTATGCCCAATTGCAAATTGAGCATCAAATCATAGTTCTTGTGTCCCTTCGAAATAGTCTGACCAGGTTTCTTCACCTCCCCGCCATTAAAACAACAAGCCCCTCTCCTAAACTGCTTAAGACCATCTCGATCCAACCCTTCCCTGTAAATTTTTGAGGCCTCAACGTTATCAATAATGTCACAAGTAATGTCACCCGCCTCGCCATCACTCTCCCAGATACAAATCCTCGGAAAATTCATAGTACTCCCTCTAGACCCGTCAACAGAAGACCGCTTCCTCGGCGTTCCCGCACTAAGAACCAAATCACCCTCATTACCCTTGAAACAGAGCTCCTTTCCGTTACCAAGACAAGAGGTTCCATTCAATTGCTGAATCTTCATATCCTTGTTATTACTCCAGTTACCAGTATAAAAACTCCCATCAGGCCATGTATATAACCCACTTCCTTTGGGCACTCCATTTTCCCATTGCCCTTCGAACCTATTCCCATTCGTCCAAACCAAAACCCCTCTACCCGAAATAACGCCGTTTTTCCACTCTCCTATGTACTCATTCCCATTTTTCCAAACATATCTCCCATGTCCATCTTGAAGATTCTTCTTCCAATACCCTTCATAAAAATCTCCATTTGCATACCGTTTTTGCCCGTATCCGTGTTTCCGATCAGAGCTCCAGGTCCCTCTATACGTGTCACCGTCGGATCCGATAAAAGTACCGAATCCTTCCATTCGACCCGCCTTGAATTCCCCTTCAAAAGTCGCGCCTGAGGGCCACGAGAACTTCCCTTTCCCGGAAGCCTTTCCTCTTCTCCACTCTCCCTCGTACATGCAACCGTCGGTCCACAAATACTTTCCCGATCCGTGAGGCGTGTTGCTTGAGAAAGCTCCGATGTAGAGATCGCCGTTTGGTAGAAGCTTCTCTACGGTTACGGTGGTAGCGCTACTACTGGTAGTGGCGATTGCGGGGACATCGTCAGGGCCAGGGACGGCGATGGCGGTCGTCGGCGTTACTCTCCGGTTAGCTGACGAGGATCGGGTTCGGTTAGGCACTACGGGTGGCGGAGGAGAAGGCTGTTTGGCGATCTCTTTCCCTGCCAGCAAAACGACTACCGTATCATCTTCTCCGGACCTCTTCTTCTTGGTGCAGGAAACTACATCGTTTGGCTCATCCACGAGCATTTTTCTCTCATAAAGTAACTTAGTCACTCCTTTCTCACTTCAACAACTTTCTCCGTCTATCTCTCCTCCTTGTTCCTTCAGCTCGTCGGAGTCTTACTTATTCCGTGGACTTCTTCCGGCAGCGACGAAGGAGACGAGCATTTCCCGGCGGTCGGTAGATTAGCCAGTGATTTCCAGACACTCTCTCTCTATAAATTTTCTTCTCGGCTCTCTATCGCTTTCTCTTTAGAAGTGCTTTGTGTTTGGGGAAACAGGCAGGAATCTTTACTTACAAACCACAGCGTACAGAGAGAGAGAAGGGGATTAAAAAATAACTAATCCTGAGAATAACCGTGAGAAAAAATTAAAAAATAAGTCAAAATTCAAAAGGGCAAAAAGTAAGAGTTAAGAGAGAGAGACAAGGCATGAGAGTAATGAGCCGGCTTTTGCCTGGGGAACAGTTGATAAGCTACAACGCGGGTGCAAAACATACAACGCGCACGCACCCAACCCCACAGAGATTGACCAGCTCAGCGTTTTCTTTTATTACTTATTATTCCTGTTTTTTATATAACTACCTTGTTTTAATCGATAGGTGACGATATTGCCTAGGATCTCCAAATAATACTTCTTGGTACATAACAAGAAATTCCTGCTTATTTAATTAGGTGCTTTGAAAATGTTTACCAACCCATACTTTTTTTTCTTACACCAGGGTATCCACCGGTGGATTCAGTGACTAATTTCCTTATTAGTTTGTAGGCACTCCACAGGATGGGACAGCTGGCCCAAGAATTTAAAGTTGTTCCAAACCCAAAGTTAAAGATCGAACTCTGAACTTTAGTTAAGGATGGATGAGTCGCTACTATTCAACCACACCCCTTAAGTTACCAACCAATACTGGTTGATTGAGAAAGCATGGTCCACCCAAGTTACCAATTTGTCGCCTGACCCACCTGGAGGCCCAGTTCAATTTATTAAGATGATTTATTTATTAACAGATCAAAAAGAACCTCCATATTAATAACATAATACAATTTTAAAAAATTAAACAATATTAATTTTATATTAATTAAACATCACAACAATAATGTGCTTATTAAAAAAATAAAAAGTAAAATTAACTCCCACTTAAGACTCATTATCAAACTACACATTATCTTGTAGTTTTAGTTTTAAAATAGGGTTCAAATTATTTACTTATACGCAAAATTAAAAATAGACAATTACCGTATCACAGCAATCTCGTGGCTCACATCTTCTCACCTTATTCTATATGCAACAAAGTCTCTGTTTCTCCTTCGTAAAAAATTATATCCTAAAATTTGTCTTCACTCCTTAAAAATGTAAAAAGTCAATTTACCATGTATACAAAATTTACTGTTTTGTGAGAGTACGGAGATAGTTTAATTTACACAATTTTTTTTTTACATTTTTATAAAGAGACTGTTTCTGTAACTTAAATTTGTAATTTTACAATCACAAAATAACAAATATACAAAATTTACTGTTTTGTGAAAGTTTGGAGAGAGTCGTAACATACATAATCTTTCTTTTATATTTTTACAAAGAGGTTATTTCTGTACACTTGATATTTTTGATCGAGTTTAAGTTTAAAATATTTAAATAAAATTGATGGAATTTAAAATATTTAAAATAAAAAAGATTATACATTTTAAATTTAAGTTAAATTTAAATTTTATAATACTTGAATTTAACTCTAGATATTATCAAAATTTGGTACCAGTGCTTAAATAAAAAGGGACAAAAACGTTCACGTTTTGCCATAAAGTAAAATTGTGCGCAAGAGAATCACTTATAGAGAAACAGTCACGACAACGGCGAGAGAAACGTGAAACGTCCCGTGTCTCTGTTGACCTTGCAATGCACGATTGTTCATAAATACCAAATTGATTTCGGGCGATACACTTTCGTGAACCGTCTAAATTCAAGGTCTCTGGACACAAGGTATGTCAACGAACACCAGCCATTTACTTCGCTACCATGTAATATTTATTACTACATGCCACTTCAATGGAAGTAATCAAGGTCTGTGTGTAATATCTACCATCTTCCAATGTATTAGGTCGCCAGAGAGGCATAGAACAGCTGTAACCTTAAAATTCCAAAAGTAGGGAAATACCACAACCAATGGTGACCTAATACATTGGAAGATGGAAAGCGGAGGTTTGTGATAAATCATCCACTTGCTTATTTCTAGATAAGGCTGGCACCTAGGAACCTAGAGAAGCTCCAAAAGGATTGAGAAAGATTGGGAGATTTTTACGATAAACACCTACGAAACAAGCTCCTTTCTGGGATTTCCTCGACTAGATCATTAAGTACGTAACCATCAATTACTGTGTCAAATGTCATGAATTTGATCTTGTACCTCTGCCTGGTCAGGTCATTTGTCACTTAGCTATTGTTTCCAAGAGACTATCGAAGCAAGAACACGCAGACGTGGAGGGTGATATCATGTTTATAGATCCCTTGCCGAATCAGACATAATTATAAGCTGGCAATCGTTGCTTTTGTAATAATCTATGTAAGATACCGTATGGTTAGCCATTCCTCTCGATGTCCGATTATCCTTTTCGGTATCTCGTGTCCAGAACGGATCTTATGAATTATTCTCACACAAAATTATAACCTGTCCACATAAGAAACGTTACATGTATTGGTCTTTACATTACAAGACACACTTATTTCGTGTTTGGTCACCGGTAAAAGAGATGGACGGTCGGACTGAACCTACCCTCTATTCCATTTTACACAAGAACACGAGCTATTAGATGCGATTCAAAACTAAAACCCCGTCTTTAAAATAATACTACGTGCCACACAGCACGTCCCGCCGGGAAAATGGCATATTCTTTGACTTGTAAATCTAAACCAAGTTCGCGAGTATGACATTTGATAAAATCTTGAGTTCTTATTTAACAATGTTATCTCCGGTTTGTCGATAACATAGGTTACTGAATACTTATTTGCTGTTTGTACCAATGCATGATACGTTTGATAGAAGACCAATTGTATTAAATGCCCCAAGTCCATACCACGTACGCTTTAATTTCTTATCGCATCAATTTTATATAGAAATCATCGTCTTACTTGATTGATTCGTTCTTAAATAATTTGGTCCTAATCTGATAGTTCAATGAGCGAATCAAAGAATATCTCAAATCGTCATTATCAAGTTCAACCCCAGCTTAATGACCTTCCACAGGTATTCTCTTGGTTGGATCGGGAAGGTTTGATATTGTATTTGAATGGAAATAAAAAATTTAAATTTAGTAAGAGGTGAAGCCAAACGGTCGCTTTTACAGTTGGAATGGAGTGGCCTGAGCTGGCACTATGGTGGGACCCTTGCTTCCACCTTTGGGATGTCGCTTTCAAACAGTAAGACGTGCGAGGCTGTCTGCCACCTCAATTGTTCTTCGCGGACATCATCGTCGCCCACTTCCCTCCACGTGTGCTTCGCAGCACGACTCCCGCTTTCATTTGCGATTTGATTAAATGGTTGCACGAACCAATCGCGGCTACTCTTTCGTACTTCTCCTAACCCTCTCTTTGGCCATCTCCAAGACTCCAACCAATTGATGTTTTGTCGCAAAAAATCTAACTCCAACCAAAACATCAAAATTACACAGTAAAATAGTACAATAAATAGTAACACATTAAAAATATACAAAGATAACTTTATCTTTTTACTTTTTAACATTTTCCTTTTATGTCCTTCTCTCAAATTGATTTATTTACATAATTTATTAAGTAATTAAAGTTAACATATTTATTACTTTACACAAAATATATCATTACAAAGATCTCATCGAGACATTTAAAACGAGACTAATATTGAATATAATATTAAATTTATTTTTAATATTTATTTATAATTCTCATTTATAAGTGTTATAAATTCATTAATAAAATATGTTAAGAACAAAAAGTAAAT
>JANKOE010000002.1:10022930-10035011 GCA_026284465.1 Erythroxylum citrifolium | reverse complement strand
CTCTCCATATTTTCAATTTAGAAGTTATATTTTTATGTGCTATACAACCCGATGGATATCCAAAAACTCGAATAACCTAACAGATTTAGATATGGGTAGTAAATCGTAAAACCCGATGGATATGGATATGGATATGAGTTTAGTCATAAAAAATAGATATGGATATGGGCAGAGTAAAACCTGAACCGAACCCTACCCATTGCCATCCCTAGTCCCTGCTTATATATTAACTCAATGGAAAAAGAAGACAACGTTTGTCTATAACTAACGAATGAAATGTTATCCGTTAGTTTTCTTTATAACGGGTCGTGTTTATTCAACGTGAGTTTGAACCGTCATGTCCTTCTGTTATTTTGATGGAAGACAACAAACAAATATAAGATGACTGAATTCCTAAGTTTAGCATTATTCTACATACACCATGTTTTACATTTGTTAAAAAGTTTAGAAGAACCTTCTCATATTTGTCCGAAACCTCTCAACATCAATGAGAAGAAGTACGTAATCATAGACGGAGCTACGTGGGGGCCCATGGTGCATTGGGCTCCCTAACATTTAAAAAATTAAATATTTTTATTTATAATATATATATATATAAGGACGGAATTATTTGGAACCCATTGGTACATTGAACCCCCCAAAATTTTAAAAAATTAAATATTTGAGCCCTCCTATCTTAAACTTCTGGCTCCGTCACTGTATGTAATAATATTTCACATTTTTATTTTTTATAATAGACATATATATATATATAAATATATATATAATAGACATATATATATATATATTATCATGTCTAGCATTAAAAAAATTTATCATCCATATATATATATATATATTATCATGTCTAGCATTAAAAAAATTTATCATCCAAATTAATCACCGACGCAAGAATAAATAATTGTAATCACTAATCAGAGATAATCAGAATTGAAGAATGGGTGGTTAGTTGGGTTCGAAACTTCGAATGCTAATTATAAGTCAAATCGCGTGGACTCCAAGCGGTCGTTGAGCCCAGACCCACCAGCCACGTGATTGTTCGCTTCTATTTATTTGAACTGTACCAAACGGACCATACCTCACGTAATGCTTATGCTCGCGTAATGCTTATGCTCGTATAAAAGATTACGGTCTGAGAAATGGATCCAATCACGAGGTATGTATGTTCGTGATGACAAACGCTGTAATCTTCTGGGGGCGGGCCCAGGTGAATATAAGTTTTTTTTTTTGCTTGTGTAAAAGAAAAGACTGGACGCCGAATGTTGTTCCGTGATTTTGGCAGAGTCAACAAATCGTGCGGTGGTATTAACAGGTGGATTTATGTTGCGTATCCAACAAGAACAACGGTGATTTCGGCAGAGTCAACAAATCGTGCGGTGGTAATAACAGGTGGATTTATGTTGCGATTCCAACAAGAACCAACATAGGGACGCATTGTTCTCACTATTTAATTTGGGAGTAGGATCGTGTAAAAGGATTAACTACATGTGCTTAATTTTAAATATTTATCATTTTGATCAAATTCAAATATAAAATTTAAACTTATTAAAAAAAGTTTGAAATCTTAAGAAATATAAAGCTCAACAAAATTTGAAGGTTGAAATTAATTTCCAACTTTATAAGATTTTAATTCTCACAATCAATTATCAATACTATAAATTATGCATTTTTTGTTATTTTAATCATCTTGAGTTTAAATTTTTCGAAGAATCGAAATTAAAAAAAGAATGGAAACAGAAAGTGAGAATTAAAATAGGGATGAAATTACTAATTATGCGTGTTTGTTATATGTTCACGAAAAATGTGATTAATCAAGTTAATGGTTATATTATAGGTAATTAATCAAATTTATTTTTCAGTGAACCATAAAATAATAATTTTTTATGACAACATAAATTTAAAGAATTAAAAAACTTGTTTTAGCTAATAATAGTATTAATAAATAAAATAAGATAATTATTAAAGAAATTAAATATAAAAACTCTAATATATGATTTTGATAATAATATTTTTCATAAAAATAATATATTCATAATATTTTAATTATCTTTTACTTTTAATATTTGATTCTATCATACCCACATCTCTGTTAATAATAAAAATTTAGAATTATTTAAATTTTATTATAAATAATGTTATAGAATAAAAATTATATTCTCATCCCTACTTCTAGATTTTATTGTTAAAGTTTTAAAAATTGAATCTAAGAGTTTATTCACCTTAGATTATAATTCCACATATTGACCCTTTTAAAGATCTCCTAACGTTTTTTTTTTAATCTTAGACTAGGACATCCACCGGCGGACTCAATAACTAATTCCCTCGCTAATTTTTAGGCACCTCATAAAGTGGGACAGTTGACCCAAAATTTTAAGATTGCTCCATACGTTAACCTCACCTGGGGCTGTCATGTTCCTCGAGGAAGAGGCTGTCTTTCGCTGTTAAGAGTACTTCTGGCATTGACCAGAAGCTCAGGTGTGGCTGCTTAGGGTCCCCATTTCAGTCACCGAGATGCACTTCACAACTATCAGACCCATGAAGGAATTTATCTTGTCTCCTACATGAAATGAAAATTTGACAACTCACGAAGGTCAGTGTCGTGTGTGTATGTCAAAGTTATAATTTTGTACAATATATTCTCTGGCAGGTGAGTTTCCTTCTTATCCATGATTACCAAGATCTCCACCACTGCCACTCTTATGACCTATCCCAACTTTTTTCAGAACCCCTGCAAAGACAAAAGTAAAGAGCTAGCTTTCACTTGCTGCATGTATTTTGGTTGTCAAAGTTGAATACTTTACTCCAGGCATGTGAAAACTCTTACAAAGGTATAACATGAATGCCTCAATTTGTCCTTTTCAATTCTTGTCCCAAGATCCCAATTTAGCTTCTCATATTGCAGAAGTTTAGTGAGTCAGTAGTTATCGTATAAAATATATTGTATACTATATTAAGTTATAAGCTTGGTACATAAAGTTAAGTTACCTTGAAGGGAAGATACCTGTGTATAATGTTTATGCATATTAAATTTTGGAAAAGGACAGGTGCAAGCGATTAAGACACTCTTGTTTCATTCATTGGCACATCCGGCACAAGGACCTATTGCTTATGTCTAGTCGATTCTTTGCCAAGTTTCTTTGTGTTCTTGCCAAACATGGCAATTCCTCTTTTCTTTAGTCCGACGGAAACCTAAAAACAAGAAGGGAAGTTTTTCCATCCTCTGCCACCGTCTTGCCTTCCAATGTTTTTTATCCCATCTTCTAATGTTTGCTCTAAGTCGACTAAAACACAAAAGAAGTTCATCTTCAAAGGGCCCAAAGAATCAACCGACCAAGTAGTAGTAGCACCCTATGCTGTGTCAGAAAACGAGACGTTGCCACAGTAAAACATTTGGATACGTGATTATCGTTTAAACAGCAAACTGTGATATGATGTAAGATAGCTCTCAGGAAGGCATGAGATGACATACCAAAAAACATGAAAACTTTCATCTTTTCTTTCGCGGGTGAAGCAAGTCCGTTTGAACTACTCGAAAGTTGCGACCTTTGAACCTCAAAAACTCATCACCGGGCCTAGTTTGCTAAGCTGGAAGTCGCTGGAGAATGGAGGTGTAGTTGATTGAACGGTCAAGATTTAGTTGATTGTGTGTACAATGCTTACTGGGAATAAAATGGGAATTGAATTGAAGTGTCAGTCACCATCAGCATCTATCTTAGTTGATTGTGTATACAGTGCTTACTGGGAAAAAAGGGAATTGAATTGAAGTGTCAGTCAGCATCAGCATCTATCAATCTATCAGGCATAGAAACAGAGAGAACTGTGATCCGGTATGTGAGAGTGCAAAATAAATCCAGATATTGTCATTTCATAACCAAGACTGAGATAGTGAGAGAGGGTTCATAGGTCTGATTTAAGACCTAGATCTAGAAAGCAAGACCTGTATATGTATGATGTTGGAAAGTTCGTTGGGCCTCTAAAACAATATATTATCCACAAGACAAAACGAGTGTGAGAATGTACTACTTACTATTGGGAACGGCAACTGCAAGCCATTTCACTTCGGCCTATTTACTGTATACACAGGGATTTAGGCTCAAGTTGAAACAAAAGAATCTAAAGTCCAAAAGTAGTCTGAAATCGCTTGGAAGTGAGAGCTTATTTGAACACTTTCAGGCCAGCCCCCGACCCAAATCAATTCCTCCGTTCACTTATTTTTTCATCCTCTCTTCGTTTATCCTGTAAAGATTCCGATTTCAATAGTCACCATTTTCTCCCGTTCCTATCTTCAGACTATTCTACGCCTCTCAGCCTCCAAGTCAAAGGTTAATGGATACAACACATGTGAAGAACGTAGAAAGGAACTGAAAAAAAAAAAATTTAACCAATTTTTATTAACTGAATTTCAGTTTACTACTTACAGATCATTGCCATGGGGTGCATGAATCTTGTCCAACTCAGTGGGAGATGTAAGCCGCCTAATGTGCCCAAAAAAATGTTGAAACGAAAAAATTGGATCGACTAACAGCAAAGCAAAGCCTAAATGAACTTATTTTATCAATCTAAGTTTGTATCCAGAGGGACTTGGCCGAATACATCAGGACATGAATCCCAGCTTCCCCTTTCTCTAGCTTCCCAATATCCACCGATATACCGATAGCTATCACTTCCTTCATCCTTAGTGAACCAATTTGGCATCCAGCCCCTCTCCTGCATTTTCCGTGCCTGAATCCAAATCATAAAAGCAAAAATACGATAGTTACAGGCATGAAATCAACAGATGAGACAGAAAAATTAGCCAGTCAAGAGGCTAACTGATATAATTAGAAAATGAAAAACACAATCAAATTGCTTGAAAATGCATATTACCTGGCGCTGTCGCTGCTCCAGTCGCAATTTCTCCGAATTTGCTAGTTCAAACCTTCCATCTTCTAGGTATCTCTGATCAGGTCTCATCCTTGAATCTGTAGGTGGCAACTTTTCCTGTATATAAGAATTACAGAAGACATAACCCCAATTAACTACAAAAGTGTTGAGACAAACAAAACCATATTCCAAATCTCTGGTCCAAATCAAGTGAGAGGACATTAGGTTAGTTTACGTATTCAAAGGGTATCTTTTATTCGTTATCCTAAATTAAGGTTTAATAGTTGATGGATGTATAGTAGATAGAACGAGTTATCGCTGCAAACCTTGAGATATTATTACAGAAAGGGATGAACAAAAATCTATTAATGCAAACAAAAATAAGAACGTGAAATCAAGCACCTTAAGCCCAGGGGTAAGCTCATTCAGCGTTATGGCAAAACTTGTCAGGTTATATCTGGTAGGAAATTTTGGAGGCTTGCTTCGTTTCCAGAGCATATGAGCATCTTTTAAAGACTCAAATCCTTTTCCTTTCACAGAACAATCACCATTTACATAGTGCATGCTCTCATCCCATTTTCCAAAGAGAGTTGCAACATTTTTACCACTGCTATCATGAACTATTCCATGTACCTGACAAGTGTTTTCAAAAAGATCAACTTATGGAAATTACATTTTTATACATCTAGCACATTCTTCAGTCAAGTAAAGTAAAAGGGGAAGGAAAAAGTGGCAGAAGAGCAAACTATCATTAGAGAAAAGTGAAAGTAAACCTGATGAGGGTTTCGGTCTATGATAGATTGCTCCTTGAATTTCAGTTTGCATGAAAAGTCACGATTTCCCGATATACGCATTGTACCATAATGATCACAGTACAGTTTTCCCAATATGAGATTGTATATTGATGTTGTAACCTGATATGAAACGAGCAATTTATGACAGGAGTATTCAAAGGAAATGAAGTAGACGCTAATCATTTGTCCATAGCATATATGTACATATTTACAGTCCTACCTTGCTCCATTTGAAAACCTCTCCATCATCAAACTCCAAAGTCAAAACACCAACAGGGTCAAGCTGAATTGATCGCCCCCAAAATTTACTCTTCAGATTACTATCACCCCAAAATTTCCATCCTGTACCCTCACAGTGACATGCAACGATCATGGGATGATGACTGACCTGACAAAAATTGTTGAGAGGAATATATTTATTCAATGGAAAGGCAGGTGAATCGAAATTCGAAGTAATAATTATGCAATGCTCACTACATAAACTTCCTACTTATCACAAATTCTGAACCAAAATCATGTCATACTTGGGCCTAAAAATATCCCAAAACCTTAGAATCTTCTTAGTTCATCAGATGATCATAAAACGAAAAAGAAAAAAACTCAGATGAAATATACACGGTTGCACATTTAACACTTGGAAAGAAGTGGCGAACAGTCAGATTACCCTCATTTAAACGAGATCTTCATGAAATCGACACTACTATTATTGAGCTGGAAATTGGCACAGATGCACACCATATTGACAAAAGACCATAATATGGGGATCGTTAACAGTGGAATTTAAGGAGTAAATGTCAAACCTTCTCTGAGAAAAACCTGAGTCCTTTGTCTGGATAATCAGCCTCATATGTTTCCCCTAATAATGGATTAAATGGCTTGCAAATTCTCCCCTCGGTTGAAGCATATCCAGAAACAGCAAAAGCAGCCACATTAAGAATCCTCATTAGGTGATTGCCCTGGAAAATAGAAGGAACATAAAAAGTGTGTTCTGCACAGTAGCCTGACTCCCATGCCTCAAAACACTTCCTTCCCCAAGAAGAAGAAGACAAGAACTGAAAGTATCTGACCTGGTCAATGGATCTTAAACTAGCAATTAAATGACCTCTCTATTCAAAACCAAAGCTCCCACTATCCCTAGCCAAACACACAAACAGACACATTCTCCCTTTCTCCCACCACTGCTGAGAATCAATGAAAATATTCTATAGAGCTGTATTATAAATGCAACAACGAGTTGAAAGGGACGTTATGTAGGTGTTTGAAATAACCAATTTTTTTTAGCTTTTCTAAATGACCTGGAAAAACTTTTGACATTCTATAGATTCCGCAGAGTACAACAAGCCGAATGGTTAATGTTGTAATGCAAGACAACAAAAAGAAAAACAGTGAAAATAGCCAAACACCAGAAGTTTCACGTCAGGCGCCCAGAACTCACCCTTTTTCCCCACTCATATGCCCTGTCAAGGAGATATGAGTATTCTAAATCTTCAAAGCATTTCTGTAATGAAGAGAGAGGTTCGTTGAAATAAACAGGAAGACAAACTTTTATAAGGTCCTTTCCAACATTATCCTTTATCATCGACCATAAACTGATCCCTTTTTCTCTTTCAACTGGATCAGGCAATTTCTTACGCCGCTTAACATATGGATAATTTGCCCCAACAGCTCTAATAGAAGGATCAACGTCATCCTCTGATTCAACTGCACGAAGACCATCATCATCTGAAGAGAAAGATGATGTCCTAAAATCAGATCCATTACTTTTGAAAGAACCTGAAGACAGAAAGTCTCGAGTATCAAAGAAGGTATTTTCATCATCATCTGTTTCTTCCTCTGCAGCATCAACCCTCTCATTATCATCTTCAGATTCAGTGACACTTCCCTCTGGAAAATTTGCACAAAACATTGTGAAAAAAAAGAGAATGTAAGAGCAAAAGCTAAATCATTGTTAACCTCAAGTTACTCTTGGGGAAAAGCAACACATAGTAACGTTCAGTGTCAGGATCAGTTTGTACTAGACATCAGAACCATCACAATTAACTGTGACAACTGTCTTCACAAAAGAAACTGTCTAAAATTTCAACTCATTTTTGTCATCGCAAATAACACTTACCAATCTATGAGTTGGTCAACTTAAATAAAGTCAGGAAAAATCACCTTGTACTGGCAACAATATAGAAATATCAAATTCATAGTGGCTAATAAAATCAAAACTGGAATTTAAATTTTCATTGCATAACTCACCGCTGAACTTTTCTTGTCTTAAAGTAGAAGAAGCTCCTTGATCATTTAACTGTCTTTGGCTCTCATCTACCACAGTGTTCTCAAGGTCAACCTTTTCTGTCTACACAGTACAATACAAATGTCAATTACTTAACCGAACAAAGAAACTTGAAATGGTCTTGTATTGGATAAGAGGAGACACAGAAAAGAAACAAGTCTGCTTTGATATGTGTATACAATCTATTGATTAAAGACTAAATTACAACAGACTAAAGACTTCAGTTCTAAAATATAAATATGAAATTTCTTCAATCCTCAAGATAAAGAATGGCAGAAATATGATCCTTCATAATTCTATTATGTCATTATCTCAAATATTTAGGGAATGAAAGTCAAATATCAGGCAAAGTTCTTTTGTTTAGCATTACTAATTTCCAACATTATCTATCCATGAGGAATGAGAATGCATGTAAAATCACTGACCACCTGTGATGTGATGCTCTGCATCTAAGCATTAGATGAAAATAGAGGTTTACTTGAAGAAAGCATTAACTCGAGAATATTCGGGAAAAAAAAGTTCTGCAGAGCACTGAAGACATACTGGGTCAATTGAAAAAGTCTTTCTAGAGCATCCTACATTCTACAGCTTCAATAACAAGCCGATTATGAAATTCGCTACCACCACTAAAAGTTGACAGGCAATCAGATTAGATATAAATAATGTTCCACTCTCATAAAGGCCATCATTTTTCAACAACAAGCAAATAAATGTGTATCACCATTTACACATTTTTTGTAGCCAGTCTGAACAACCAATCTATAACTATATGTTATTGTTCATTGTAGTTAGTCCTAGAACATAGTGGTCTCACATATTTTTCTTGATTATACAATTTGATCAAAATGTGCAGAATTTTGCAGAGCTTAAAAGAAAATGAATAGCATTTCTTAATGTGACCAACCATCTCTCTGTCATTTGAAAAAGATTGTAGCAAGGAGGATCAACTGCAAATAAGCCCCAGGAAAGATAAATGTCACAGTTTTGTGTTTGCACGCAGGCAGCAGAAGAACCAAAGCCAAAAGAAAAGATTCAATGCATGAGCCTCTTCCACATATAACTATAACTACTGATCAAACAGTAGGTGGTCAACAAAATTTTGACAAAATGCGATTGTATTTGAAGATGATACAACTTTTTGATGTTTATGAGGAGGCTCTTCTCGCAATCAAACTTATATACAGAAAATCATGGAAAACACCAAAAATGCTAGCAAAACTTCTCCACCTTCTACAAGTTATTTAGAAATATTTAACTTCTATCTTCTAAAAAGAAAGACTAAGGAAATTTATCAGATCTGTCAGTAAGAGAAACTGAAGAAACAGAAGAATTCTGAATTTGAATGGCACTTTGATTTCTAGTATCCATTACATCTACCTCTAATTGCCGCAGTGTATCAATGAGAAGCCATTGCTTCTGCTTGAGCAGCACAATCTGGTTCTGAAGGGATGTAAACTCATTCCTCATGATAAGCTCGCAATCCTGGATTGCAGCTTCTTCCACGCCCTCTTCTTGAAGCCTCTGCCTCAATTTCTCAGTTGAGGCTGCCACATTGTCTAAAGGAGCCATCAACTCACTGTTGGACATTCGCGGAAACATGTCCTTCACTGCCTGCAAGGCCTCCACCCAACTGATACGATCCTCGCGTGTCTCTGCTCTCAAATGGAGCCTCTTTGTCCCAGTGAATATGGAGAATCTCTTGTCATCGGATCTACTTTCACGGATTGAAGATACCTATAAACATCAGTCGTAACAAAATCTTTATCAGCTATGAGTTGATTTCCCATTAATGTTACATGAAAAATGTCAGAAATGCAAAAACAAATACCAAAAGTGCATTTCCTAGCAAACAGAATTGCTAATTAATAGCAATAAAGAAACTAGATCGTTAGAAATCTATTTCATAGAATTAAATGTGGAAGAATAATTACTTGCTAATCAAAATTTCCATTAAAAAATCAGGAATTCGACATAATCATCAGAGGAAGTCAAAGTATCCATCGAAAATGTTTCCAAGGAAATGACGGAGATTAAAAAAAAACAAAGAAATAAGTCATCGAAACAAACAGGGAATCCATAACAAAAAAAGAGTTTATTGTTAAAAGTAAGTTAAAGGAGGTTTTTTATATACCTTGAGATGAATTTCCCCAAATGGCTTGCGCTTCAAATGGGAGGTGACAAATTTAGTCCTGGAAATCCTTCTCATAGACTCCTCACCGATGACTTTGGATCCTTTCTCAGTCACCTGATTAACGACGATCTTATCAGGTCCATGAACCTTATAGTACGACAAAACGCCGTCCTGCAAAACAAACCATCTCGGCCTCCAACCTTTACCGTAATTCACCCACTTATACAGTATACCAGAGATCCCACTCCCTACGATGTCGTTTATCTTAACGTCCACTTGCGGCTCGCGGCCGGACCCCATGCCAGCCGCTCCCAAAACGCGCTGGCTCAGTCGATTATTGCAGTTATAGTCGTTGCCGTTAGCATGATGATGATTGTGATTAGTTGATGAAAAGACGTTCTCCTGGGATAAACTCGAGGTGGATCGGGCATTCGGGTCGGATCTGGAGGTGATTGCCATAGAAATGTCCGGTATTTGCTTCGCCGGGGAGTGATCGGATACGGTGGAGATGCAGCAGAACGGATGCATGGGATAGGCTTCTCAGCGAGCGAGGCACGGAAGATGGAAGACAACGGCGTCTAAGCGGCGGCGCATAGCGGCTGACGAGTAATCGAGAAGTTTCCTTTTCATGTAATTTTGATATTTGATATTATTCGGAGCGAGAATGATAAAGCCTTAAATTATCAGTTAGCGAGAGAATACCGGTTTACGAAAAAGAAAGAGAGAGTTGAAATGCGAGAAGGCCGGAAGAGAAAGGCAAAGGAGAAAGCGTGACCGGTGAGATAACGAATACCCGGTTGGTCTCTTTTGAAAATATTCAACCTAATTATTCTTTTATTTTATTATTTTATAGTCCATTCCGGACAGTTTAAATATGAAGCGGTCCGTTGGGTCGGAGTTATGACTTACGACTCCTTCTCCCTCGCTCCTGTTCTCTGATGTATGGCTTATCAGGAGCACTGTGATTCTGACACGTAGATCGGTTTAACGTTTGGTCCATCCATCACATCCGTTGCCGTAGCGGTTTTATATAATTATCATGCTAATGCCCAAAGTCAAAAGCCAATTTGGCACCTTGAAAAGCTCGTGGCAAACAAAGAAAGAGCGTATATGCTATATATTATTCGGATTTTTAAAAAATAAAATTAAAAGAAAACAACGCTAGCTGACAGTCGGGAGGTCGTGTGGGACGAACGTGAAAGTGGAACGGTGTTAGAAGCGGATTAGTCCGTCGAGATCGAATTGTCCGTTTCTGACGTTGGAACATCAGTTGCTGAATTTTATCCCTTGTACTGCCACGCGTCGCATCGTAGTTCCTTCTGATGCCCGCAAGCGTGGTCTTCCATCGTAGTTTGTGATTTTGCCACTTTGGTACCGTATGTTATGGTAATCAGTGCGAGCATCCGTTCCCCGTTGGGACGGGGGGTGTCAGAAAGATGGAGAAACCAATGACATATTTGCTGACGTGGTAATTTCAATTCTGAATAAATAATTTATTTTCGTTTATCTAACACATGCAATCTTGGTGTAATTAAGCCATGGGGAATTAATCTTAATCATGACAAAACAATAGTGGGAGGCATTGGATTGGAGCCCCAATGGCCCCAAAGAATATCCACTTTATGCTAATTGACAATATTGTTTCAAGCAATAATCACTAAAATAATTACAAGCATTTGGAATCTTCCCGGTCCAAGATCCCAACATACCCCTTTCTTAAGATTTCCTTTTGACCCAACTAATTATTGCCCCATTTGTCTCATCATGTTTTAGTGTATGATCGGATAAGTTTATACGAGTAGAGTTTTTGTTAGTAGAACTTTTCTAAAAAGTTAGTTGATGGTTGACTGTCATTTAAAAAAGAGTTTTTTAAAAAGAGATTCATACAGGATACTATTAGACAACATAAAAATAAAAAGCATTTTTAATTTTAAATATATTTTATTTTGTAATAAAAATTATTTATGCATATAAATATTATTTAAAGTATATTAAACAATATGCAAAGCACA
>JANKOE010000002.1:9997530-10016308 GCA_026284465.1 Erythroxylum citrifolium | reverse complement strand
AACTTTTGATCACCCTAGGAAGGGAACAAAGAAACAGTTAACACCAACTGGAACAACTTGTTGTCCTCCTGTATGTGATCCATATCCATTGAAGCTGTGTTTCTTCTCCTTCTGTGTGTGACCGACACACCATTGATGCATCATTGTCACTTTAAAAGGATATCATGATTATTGATCACTTGGAGTAATAGCAGTACCAGAAATCCGCAGGAGGACGCTTTTGTTGAGACAATTAAGGGTTCATTTTGTTCGGTCACAACGTAAAACAGTGGACTTGACACTAAAATAGCTTAATAATTTGGAATTACATTATTACAACGTCGTGAGTTCATTTTCTCTCTTGAACCTAATATGATCACATAAGCAACACAAGTCGCGCAAAAGAAGAGAAAGATGGAGAAAAGCTGCAATTTGGACGTTGAGAAGCTTAAACTTGGGAAAATGGAACCTTTTAAGCTTTCCCAAGTGACAAGGAAACAGAACAAGTTGAACTTTCTTTTCCGTTGTTCTTTTGCAACCTTTTTTGAGTGATGAGGAAATGTCAATATGATTCCACGTTGTGATGGAGACAACATCTGCAACTTACCCCAATAATTGAAGCAACCACCAATCACCTACCATGTCAGACCCTTTTGTTCTAGGCGTAATACGATGGTAGGGGGTCTTGTCTCTTTTTACTTCCAGGTAGAGAACAGAACAGAACTGGACAGGACAGGACATATCAGATGCTGCACAAATGCAACGAAACAGAACATTGAAAATGAAAAACATAAACGTCCCACAATCATAGGGACGTGGCTGTTTCTGAGCGTTAAAAGGCAACCCATATCCAGATTTCCCTAGCCAATCATCGCCTTGGTAAAAGAAAGAATTCTCTACACTGCTTGTTTAAAACCAGAGACAGAGACGACACAGCAACGAGAACTCATAAAGACCTCGTTATTTTGACACATGGGTCTCAATAGAGCCTGATCGGTCCAGCTAGCCTAACTGCTAACTAGTCTGTCTCCCCATAGTCCCCCTTGGAACAACCTTACCGTATCACTTTTATTGCTGTCGATTTGTACCATTCTGAGATCTGCAATACAAAATAAAAAGACGAAACAGAACTTGCAACAAATGATGGACTAACAATTAATGTCTTGCTTGCCCATCCACAAATAGAAAATTCTGTACGAAATTTTCAAAAGACGTCATATGAAACAAAATATGAACTTGCAAGTTGAAAGAATTTGATGAAAGAATACAACTTCCGTATACAATCGACTATCTCATTCAAATAAGATTAATAGAAAACAAAAAAAACATGTATTGATTAGCTTAAACAAGTGCCTTGAGAAAGGCCAGAAGTATACATCCAATGTAATTCCCAGAGTTAGACACATGCTGTTGGCGAACTTTCTTCAATCAAGCTTCCTTCTCACTAGTCCTTTGAAGAAGTCAAAACTGCAGCCATATCAGAAAGATCTGTGACTGGTTACGGTAGGAGGATATACAGGTTCAGGTCCTTACATGAGAACTGAGGAATAAATTGCTGGGACTAATACAAGTGTGAGCAATGAAGAGCAACGTACATTACACTTTGCCAATTAGCAAGCATGATCAAGATGAATTGATATGGACTATGCACCAAAGTTCACAAAATAGGATTGAGTTTCTTTACGATGGAATGTTCCTTTCAAACTATTATGCATTGCAGGATTACTGAATAGTCGTCAAACTTTTTACCAAGTTAATATTATTCCATAACCAATGGTCGAGGGATATCCACAAAACTCAATTTACAAGGTAACCAGATTAAGCACCTCTTTGGTCATCACATTTCTTTTAGCATTTAATGCAATTTCTCAATGTAAGGCAATCTACTTAAAGGCAAGATGTACTCCATTGCAAATGTTCATTTGATGACCACAATTTATGCATATTCCTATAAGCCACATATTCTCTACAGGCAATTTGAATCAGACACAATATTGTATATTTTTGTGGAGAAATGACTACTCTACCTATTGCCATCAGGATGAAGCTCACACATTTGACCGTCATCACCAAAAGCTAGCAAATACCCTGAGGATGTCAAACCCTGGAAGTAAACGAAATTTGAACGGTTAAGAGAAGTTATCCAAGTAGCAGAAACAGTATAAAACTTCCACTTTACTGTGCCGCTCGATGTAATATTGAGTCTGAATAGATGTTAAGTTTCAGTTGACCATTTGTACAATAATCAAAATGCTAACTACAATATAGGCTTGAGTTTTTGGTTAAGGGTGTTTATACAAAAGTCAAAGCAAGTGTAGTCTGACTATATAGGGATAATGTGACAACTTAGTTTCTAAATATGTGCACAATCACATTTGCATGTAGTCAGGGGCGGATCCAGGAAGTTTTTCCAGTGGGGGCAAACAAAAATTTCAGTGGGGGCAAAGCTTTAAAAAAAAATTTTGTGGGGGCAAAAACTTAAAAAAAAAATTTACATGAAATTTTAGGAAAATTTTTTGAGGCAGTGGGGGCAAGTCTGTATCCGCCCCTGCATGTAGTAGCTCAATTTGGAACCCCTAAGTATGCCATACCTGAATGGTCACCACATTCTCCACAGATTGATCTCCATTGTTTTCCTGTATGATGACTCGCTGCCCACTACGTGCACAGACAAGGATAAATGACACTTAATCAAGGAGGGACACTACAAA
Source organism: Erythroxylum citrifolium (assembly GCA_026284465.1). Lineage (NCBI taxonomy): Eukaryota > Viridiplantae > Streptophyta > Magnoliopsida > Malpighiales > Erythroxylaceae > Erythroxylum > Erythroxylum citrifolium. The sequence goes on along the minus strand of JANKOE010000002.1, from coordinate 10,013,618 downwards.
TCCCCAAACTACTTAAGCTCATCACTGCATTTGTTAGGACATGCCAATTTGCAGAATTCGCAATATCAAAACCAAAAACCATTAACAAGAAACATTTATGAAAGAAGAAAGTAACCAAAATACAAATACCACCTGTGTAGCCATGTTTTGTAATACAGATCCTCAAGAGTTTGAAAGCCTGGAACATGTACAGCAAACAACTTCATATTACACTAAAGCAAGTTCAGCAATATGTGGAAAAATATATCACATTCTAAGTGAAACTAGGCCCATAAACAAGTTCATTTGATGCAAACTGTATGCCAAATTTTTCCAGACAAGTCTCGCCGAACTTTGAGAATTTGCAACTTTGCTCACAGAAGGGCTTCGTCATGTTGGTAGCTTAATTATAATTAATACATGATTCATGAGCAAAGTAGCTAGCTAATTCCTGTTTTACTTTGGATAAGAGTAGAACTGAAGAATCTCTCCATTCCTTTCCAAACTCCCAAAATAGGAGATGGGAACAGACCAAACATATTATTACGATCAAGCTATTTCAAGTAGGAAGTGGCAGAATATTACAACAAAAGTGTATAAGAAAAATCCCAAACAGTAGAGCCTTGGGTCAATGAAAGAGACTATGACCTCAAAGATGGAGGTACACACCATTAGGAAATCTAAAACTAAGTATTCTAGTATTAAGTTTGCATGAGCAAGTAAACTGATAAATGAGCTTAACCGATAGATTCTGTTATATTTGATCCTGCAAGTTCATCTAAGAAGTGGGATTATAATACAACAAAAGGTTGCAATAGGAATCCTGAACAGTAAAGTACTGGACACACAAATGAAAAATATGACATCAAAGATGAACCAGACACTAAAAGGAAATTTAAAATAAAGTATTTGACTATTGATTTTGCATGAGAAAGTAAATCAATAAATGAGCTTGACCAGTAGACCTCCATGGAAACTTTCATGACCTACTCTTCCACTTATTTATGATAATGACTAATAAACATTAAGAAAAGCCCAAGGATGTTTCTTCAACCATACAATTTCCTTCCAGTTATGAGGTTTATCGAGATTGAACTAGAAAATTGCAACTCTTCCATCAATATGAGATGTCATTCTAATTGCATCCAATCAACATTGAAATTTATGGGAGTCAAAGGATTAAATTGAAAGGAACTTTCCTACAACAGAATGATCATTAGAACGGTATAAATGTCAAAAATGCCTTTTCCATAATTGTAAATGATAGGCCACCTTGATTTATGAAGAGATCATAAAGTTTTTCAAATTTGTTGAAAAAAGCAGCAAGAACATCTTCTCTTCTAAGTTGAAAATCAGAAGTGGACAATTTTCTCAGCACTTCATTCAAGCATGTTGTTGGCTTCTCATTGTTAACATTCAATCCAATGCCTACAAAAATAGACAAGTTTACCAAAAGACTTATTACACATACAGAAACACAGATACAGATACTCGAAACAAATGTGTATAGCACACAAAAGAGAGTCTACCAGCGCTGACATTGAACTTCTTCAATTTATATGTTGAGGTGCATAAGATACCTCCAACTTTAAGGCCATTCAGGTACAGATCATTTGGCCATTTTATTTTAACATCAAGATATGGTAAACCCTGAAATAGATGTTCAAAATGGCATATTAATGTCTATATTTCATGGAAGTAACAAACAGGTCTGAGTGATGGTGGTGAAAATGCCAGCAAAAAGGAAAAATAGACCTCAATCTCTTACAGGACGTCTTACAATCTCCAAATATGATTTTTCATCTAAGCTAGCTGCCTAGACAATATGTTGACAATAAATACTCTTTTCTAGATGAAGTACAATCATGCACCGAGCACTAAAATTTACAAAATTTCCTTTCTGTGACAATTGCCTTTACATTACAATACAACATGGAATAACTTATTTATGTAGTGCCACACTTTATCTGACCTTACAGTTATCAGTATCCTCAATTCTTTAATTTGTTATTTAAGAGCACATACTATAGCCAAGACTTCAGTAAGTCTAGTTTTTAAAGTCATTATGCTGAATTCAATATCAGATAAAAGGACATGTCCTACATATTCGAAGAAAGTGTGGGCCTTTATGTTCCTTCAACAGAGGTGCAAACCGCTTTCCTCCATACGAATATCATGAAATGATCAATAAGCACAAACCTTTTTATTGCAGACATCCTTTATTGCCTCTGTAACAGCGAGAGATACTACATATTGTAACAATGGCACAATTCTCCCGTCCTCCATTTGAACAGTAAATGAAAACAATAGGCAACCAATTGGAGATTCCCACACATTTTTCGACCTGCCTATACGATGAAACAACAATAGTAGAACTTATTGTCAAGCATTTACACAAGGAGATCAAACTCCACAAGCATTACAAACCTCTTCCTTTATATTGGATATCGGCAACACAAACTGCGCCAATTGGAAGCTCTTTAAAATTGCTGCCACATAATATACAAGTGATCAATTTTAAGCATCTACGCAGCATCTACACAACTGTAGAAAGATTAGACTTTGGCTGATGCTTACTGGGTAACCACGTCGTGAGTTGAGGTCAACCTAGGCGACCAAATGAAAAACCTACCGAATTGATTAGTTGAGAGAGAGTTCATGAACAATTCTACATTGAAAGACTTATCCTCACAAGTTTTATCAACTTCTGATTGCAAAAGCACGGAAAGCTCTCCATTGTCGGGGAGTTTAAGAGTTCCGTTGTTCTTCAAAGAACGAGCAATTTCATTCTCCGCACATGATTTTCCATACAACACCAGCTTACAAGCTGAACTACTATCCATTGCTAAATCAATAAACAAGATGCGAATGCTATCAGATTTTCAGTCAAAACTAACTACAAACTGCTATTTTACTCTCTCCACTCTTTTTTCTTATCAACCAAACACAAACCTGCTACGGGTAGGTATCGAGAGAGACTATAAGCTCTTCGGCTTCCAGAAGTGAGATGTCTTAGAAAACAATACGACAACGTACCAAGAGGAGATGTAAAGACACGCAAGCAAGGCGTAGGTGGCATAAGATGAAGGAGCTCTCAGTCTTCCTCTTTATGACGGGGAGACCGAGGCAAATTACAGGTACCAAGGAGTAAGGAGCTTGAGATTTTTTGCGGGCCCTGCATCGTCACGACTGTGGTGGAGCTTATCCACTCGGCCGTGTCTCTCGGGCTGTTGTTAGCCGATATGTGTCTCGGCCGATTTGGCAATAAGCATATTATTGGTGACTCATTCTATTAGCGATTTATTAGCCATTAACTGACAACATATTATATTAATTGATTTGATTAGCACATAAAATTAGCTATTTATTTAAAAAGATTTGGTAATTTTTGTTATTTAATATTAATTATTTATGTGTTATTTGTGGGGTGTACTCTGGATTGCTGTCGGTTTGAGAGTGGGGTTATCGTCGAGTGCATCTGGGGGTGAACTCCCTTAAGGTAATTAATATTTTTTCCGCTTCATGTCAAGTTCTAACTCAATATTTTGCTATCGTGACAGGTATCCGAGAGCTATTGCATCAGGAGTGGACGATTCACATCGAGCATACGCCTCGCGAAGGCAACCAGTGTGCGGATCACTTGGCATATCTCGCTTCGGTTTCACCGCCGGGATTGCATATTCTTCGAGAGCCACCCTGGAGTCTCTCGGAGGCACTACTCCGCGGCGAGCACGAAACACTCTATCCGAGATCCCTTCGTGGGGGATTCTTCTCTAACAGCTAGTCTTTTTGTTCTTTTTCCTTGTAACCCAAAAAAAAAAAATTTACAAACAAGAATAGTTACCTGAAACATTCCGTATTGGTTGGTCCAACCCCTAAGGGGCCTTGATTTCTAATCTTTCCACAACATATGTACAAGCTACAGAAAATTTCTAATGCAAAACCTTGTTGTCTCTTGTCTCCACGGTCCTCAACTGTCATAGTTGCATGTTCGTATAATTGTTATGCTTGTCATTTTCATGCAGATTTACGTTTTGGGTGGGGAGTAGATAATAGTAGTGGCATCAAATTTCTTACAAGAACTAGGTGAAAACAAGAGCTTTCTGTCAAAACATGATAATACAGGATGATTACATATTCTTACAAACAAATGTGGGATAGGATAAGCATGACTACTCAATTTCATAGAAAGAACATCCCAAGCTGACACACAAGTTCTTATTTTATACACCTCATTATGTTTTCTATTCTCTCGATGTCACTGTCAGACATTCCCGAAGCTGAAAACAAAGTTTAGACAATTGAGAAAGCAACATACACTGTTGATCTCGTGATGTTGTTGACTGAGATGCTGTGGGTGGATCTCTTAGTAGTTGTTGGATCTCACTGCAGAGCATAGACGCTTCCTGGTCATTGGCACAAGCTTCAGCAACAAGTTGAAGCAACTTAGATCCATGGTCATGAGACGAGGATGGTTGGGACGGAATTGGAGGAACTAGAAAAGGGTGTTGAAGTAGTTGAGGAATTCTCCATCTTTCATTGCGGTCCCACGCAAGACATTTTTTCATAAGATCAAGAAGCCAGGGGTTTGATACAGGTTCATAAGTTATTTCATGGTTTGGATCCGTGATCACTTTGAATTTGGCCCAGAAAGTCTTGTACTCAGAAAATGGAGTTCTTCCATACACCATTTGGTAAAGAATGCAACCAAGAGACCATATATCCGACGGACGACCACATTTTATAGTGTTTCCATTTGCATCCATCTCATTGCACATGAAAGCCTCGGGAGACATGTAGCTTAATGTACCAACCTACAATTTGTTAGAAGTTTGCAAGATTTACTTTTAATACATACCTATATAGAAAATCAAATGGCTGACATGTAAAAGCAATGGATTATTTTCTAAGATACCTGTGAATCCCTTTGGATGTTGGTCGTATCACTCATTATGGCTTTGGCAATACCAAAATCAATCAATTTTAAAGAACCTTTGACAAGAAGAAAGTTTGCTGGCTTCAAGTCAGAGTGCACTATCCGCTCTTCGTGTATGGTGTTGACAGCTTCAAGTATTTGCTGAAAGATAATTTAAAATGATGAATTAGATGGCTTAGCTGATCACCGTGTTTTTGTTTAGAAAACCATCTGAAGTTAGAAAAGTAACAGGAGAGAACATCGCGATCTTTCATTGAGTACTCAAAACTATTTAAAAAAGAGGTTCTATATCATATCAAAACAGTTAAAGGATGCATCTCCTATGATATAGCTAATTTCACAGTTATCAGCAACAGGAAGAATAGCAGGTTCCCTCGGCACAGGAAAGTGGACTCCCATTATCAAGTTGACCTTCCTCAAGATTACAATAATGGCAACAATGTTAATAATTAGCTCAATTGATCAAATACTAGATCAGTGAGCAAGATAGACAGAGAAGAAGTATTAAAAGCACTATTAGCAAAGTAATTAAAAATAAGGATGATAGTTAAGTGTACCCCACAGACCTGCCAGTAGAATCTTAGCCAATTCTCATATATAGACTGATTGAAGCTATCCAATTCTTTCCATTTCTGCGAAAGCATGTGAGCCAAATCAATTTCCCCGTATTCAAGCACCATGTATATATATCCATCATCCTTGACTCTTCCATCCTTATTGCTCATGCAGCCATTCATCACTTCACGAAGCAAAGCTTTGTCTGTCACCTGATTCGAAAAGACTACTAAAGATATCAAAAGAATATTATACATGGTACAGGAATATATGTATATCAAAAATCTTTTGGGATCGTGAATTTGAGAAAATATAAAGTAGGCTCCATAAAAGAACTCGAGTGGAGTAACTCTTATTGCCCCACAGATAATATCTTACATACATTATAGCTAAAAACTTAAAACCACTCACAGGCATTGGCGTTGTGTGTATGCATAAATGACAAGAATAACATGGGATGAGGGTTAAGGAATTTTTTGTGAACAATATTCCTAATGTTTCATCTGAAGAGTGTAGATGCCAACTACACTGTGCCATGTTCCACATACTTTGTTCCTTAACACAGGAGGTGTTTACTACCTCCTTCACAGAATAACATGTAATTATTCAACACAAATTAAAGTTCACCATCCCATTACTACGTGAATTTTGTTCATCATATATATTCTAAGTGCTGCTCTATTTTTCAAATGCATAGTCAACTATTCAATATTTTGTATCAGTTCATAAATCCACACAACCTTGAACAGGATATTACTTGAAACCAATTTCTTTAGGTTGCAAACAAGTACCTCATAGTCTACTAGTTCTATAATGTTGTTTTTTCCCTTCAGTTTGTTCAGATACTCAATTTCCTGGCAAAATCCATAAGCTGTTGCATAATCACGACCCTTGAGCTTGATTTTCTTGAGCGCATAGATTGTACATTCTGAAGAAATGACTTTGTGAACTTCACTACTTCCTCCACTTCCTATCTTACCAAGCCTTTGGTACAGCTTCCCATTAACTTTAAAGAACATCTCAGGATCATAGGTTTTTTTGCGGGGAACTGACACAGCTTTACCACTTGAAACCTTTTCCTGTCTTTCTGGTTTAGCAGGCTCCAACTTGGCATCTGAAGTTACGCTTTTGGGAAATGGAGCTTGATATTGTGCATCAGTGGCAGCATTTGCTGATCCTCTCTCTTTAATTGACTTGTCACCAGCATGAGAAGGATTGATTGGAATGTCAGTTTCCTTGGGAACACTACTATCTTGCTTTCCAGGTAGGTTATTTCCCTTAATTTGAGAATCCATAACAGAGGTGGAAACTTGGGTTGCATTGACTGGATGTTCAATCAGAACCCCACTTGTATCCTTCAGTGAAGGATCTGAGAGCTGGTCTGTATTCCCTGTATTCACGTGTTGAGGTTTCATATTAAGATCTCTTAAATCTTCAACTGCCACATTAGAACTGTTATGTGGATGCAAACGGGAGGAGTGAGTAGTCGAATTAAGCATGGGTGCAGAAGTAGAATTAACAGATGTTGTGGTGGGGCATGATGACCCAACAACCGAGGACTGAGTTGCAGGCTGGTTCAAAAAACTCCTTAACTGTTGAAGATGGTCCTGAATAACTGATGTTCTCTTTGGTAATGTACCTATTGCACTTTCAGATCTTAAAGTGTTATCAGATTCCAAATTCTGAAAGTTCTGATGTTTGGAATCATCTTTGATAGTGTTCAGTGCTGCTGCTTGGTTGCTGGCATCCCAATCCATTTCTGTCAATGAAAGTGAACTTATATGAGAAGATAAGCTCCCCATTCCAGTGGCCATACCATCACGGGCCCCTGCATATTGGAACAGACGAAACAAATACATGCAAAGCAAAGTGACAAATTTATGAATTATCGAGAATTCAGAAACTTCAGTCATAATGTCATGAAAGTGGCAAATAATTACTGCAGCACAACTGACTTGAGATATAAACTGGAAGTGAGAAGGAAAGTAAATTACCCTGGAAATTGGCAATTGTTTTCATCTGATATTGAACTTTGCCCTTTCCATCAGCATTTTCAGATTCTCCAAGGAAGGAAGGCGCTAGATCATTTTCTTTGTGATCAATGCAAGATTTAATTTGTTCTCTCTTCCCACAAAATGGGTTGTAGGTCTCATCTGTGGTCTTTGTGATCGTGCCTAGCATGGAAGGTGGCGTAATTGATGCATCTTCTTGAGTTTGCTTAGCAACAGAAATTGCATTTTTGGTATGTACAGAAGAATCCTTTATACTGTGAACATGAGTTGACGCAACATTTTCAACCATCTTTGAGCTTATGCTAGGACCGACTTCTGAAGTTGTATTTCTAGACGTTTCACGTTGTGGGACCACTATACGCCTAGGCATTATGCTATAAGTCGGCATTGCACCTAAAATCAACAAACCAGTCATTTGTGCTTTTAACAATTATTGGAACAAATTTATAGGAACCAAGATGATCCAACATCACCCAACACCAAAGCTATCCACTCCTCCATATTTCTTTTTAACCAAACACATGTGAGCAGTTGCAATTTGAGTAAATAAAGCATCTACTACTAACCTACAAGATTTTTTTCATTGTACAAGGTTTAGCACAACTGGAAGTTAGTTTCTCGGGAAGTTACTCCAATTGAGGATGCTCTCAAAAGTTATCACTTTAAAGGTTCAAAAAAGAAGGCAACAATACACTGCAAATTTGAAGAAGCATTCCTGATTGGTAATTGTTTACTTACAAATTTCCATAACCTAAGATTTTGTGTATCCTAAACTTATGGAACTTATTTGCAAGTTAAAATTTTGGGAATTCTTTGCAACTCCACATGTCGTGTGTGGGGACATTGAAAACTACGGAATGGAAATCCTAGATATAAATCACTTAAATTTCCTTCAAAATAAGTTAAATAGAAAAGTGAGTTCCATCCTAGTCGAGTTATAACATATACTAAACCAAAATATCATAACTGGCACAAAGCACTGTTCTTTTAGCAGGTGGGAGGAAGGAAGTTAAACACTCTTAATTCAATTCCAGCCCTATTTGAAACAAAAGGTATAGAGAGATACCAATGAATTCAATAGTATTAAATTGATTACTTCACATATAATAATTTTCTACAATATAATTCATTTCATTCCTAAAAGGATTTTCAAAATCACTTGATTCCAAACAAACACGCCACAGCCATCAAATTTTCAATTTTCACCATAAGAGCCAAGCATAAGATAGAGCCATAATTTCCGAAAAAATGTGATGAAAAACAAAAACGATCAATAAAATAACAGTTATTCATTTGATAAATCTACTGCGCAAAAAGAGGGGACGGGAGGTACCGAGTGGACGATGACGCTTGAAGGCGGCTTGAACATGCCGGAGAAAGTCCGGCGGAGAGGAAGAAGAAAAGGAATATGAAGAAGACGACGTCGTGTCTGCGTTGACAATCGGACGGGCGAGACTCTTCGGCGGGGGAAGGTTAGCCTCCCTGTCCATGGACGGATCTTAACGGCATTTCCAAAGGCAAGAAAGCCGAATTGAAGGACAAATTAGCAGATTGTACAAGTTTGTGTAGGAGATTCAAGTGTAGGCTCCATCGTGTAGTATTGAGATTTGAGAGGCATCGTCAGTCACTGCCCATGCTGCGAGAGAGTGAGAGAGGCGAGTTTTGAAAATGGCTTATTGGCGCTCTCTGGTCCTCGTAGAGAGCAGCTATTGGGCCATTCTCGCTGTTGTTTCCTTATACTATAGTGGGCCTTTATGAAGTGATAAATAGACTCCATTCAAAACTTCCAGTCCAAGTTTGGACCAATAATCTTTGGATAAGGGATGCTGATTGGTTGCTCCACCTAGCCCAACCATTTAAAGTTCAACTGAATCGTCAAGTTCGTTCTTTAGCTAATATGCCCTTGTTCAAAAATCAGACCAGATCTTCTATTCTTGTAAATCAGTTTTTACCATATTTTATTAAATCTTATTCACACATTTATGTAAGGATTAATTAATATATTAATTAGTATTAGAGTAGGCAACAACGCTTTTGATAATTTTAGATCATTTTCAAATGTTCACATTCACATAATTGTATGTTTGTTAATAAAGAGATGGAATTTATTGGAATTGTATACTTATAAAATGTTGCTTCTCCATAATTATCTGATGACATTTTCAAGATCTATGTTTCAATGTGTCTATCTTTTCAATATCACAACCACTGTTACAAAAGATATGCTTAAAATATTCACTAATAAGAATCATCTGTTGTTGTTTACTTTTGTGTACAAGAGAAATAACCAAGAAAATGAGTTAAAAAGAATCCAAAAAATGGGACTAAAAGGTCATTTTCTCTATTAAGGTTATTGGCTATGAAAATTTTAATACATAGACGAACAAAGATTTTTTCAAGCAAAGAAGTTACCAAAAGCCTTTAAAAATTTACCAAGCAAACTACATTATTGTATAAAAGCGTACCCTTTTATGTAAGAATTGAAGATAAAAGCAATAGTCAAGATTAGGGCCTTGCTTAGATGATTAGATGTTTAAAATAGAAAAGGTTGACCTTTCGGCTATGTTTTTTCATTTTTGTTTTACAAGATAAGAATACAATTTTGTAGCAAAAGGAAAGAAATTATATAGTCAAGTTGATTTTTTAAATCACATGTTACCCTATTGTTTTAGTTAATTTTGATGATGGATCAAGGTTTGCTTACATAAAGAAAATAATTTTTACAATGAACTGATCAAACTTGAACTGGAAATGATTTTTTTGAGTTGAATTGGTCATAATTCATAATTATGGCTTCTGATTAACCTCTCGAAAGGAATCAATTCATAGTTTTTGTGTTCAAGGCTTGTCTTATTAAATGTCTACTGCATGGAAAGCTTGTTAGTCACCAAAATGGCCTATCTTGAAAAGTTGTTTATGCATTTAACTGTGCATTTTCAATTGTACATGTTTATGTAATGCTACTAAATGAGACAAAAGGTTGAACTGAACAATTGAAAACGCTAAAGAAATCGTCTAAAGGTGGACCATGGCTTATGATCAATGACACTGAAGGTGCTTATTACCATACTTAGTGAATGTGATTGCATATCCAAAGGTAACATATACGTTAACTTGAGTATGATAGATTGCCTATTAAAGTATGTTTATGTTAGCATCATTATTGGTTAAAATTATGAATTCAAGTATCACCCAAAGTTGAACTTAAACACATATTCAATGTTTATTGTTTGTTTGAGTCTGTTAAGGTTACTCAGAGCATTTTAATGTGTGAGCTTGTGTAATGTTTGTAGCTTTTCCTAAATTGTTAGCTCTGGGCATTGGGTTAGTCAAGTTTTATGGGCTAAATTATGCGGATTGGTTTGAGAAAAGCTAATTTCAGTTAGGTGTTATAGATTTGACCTATAAATAGTTTCGGGTGAAAAGCTTGTAGCCATTATTGAGACTAGTACAAAAGTTGACGAGTTTTTTCACGCAGCTTTGAAGCAGTCAAGCAGCATGAACTTAAATTGACATGGATGATGATAGCTAAAAATGTTAAACCACTAATTCTCAAAGCGAATAATACAAATGAATTTATGATGAAGATTAAGGAGTGTTCCTAATCAGATATAGCTGACAAGTCCATTATGGGAACCTAATAAGTGAGCTGACAACTAAGAAGTTTGACTGTTCACAACCTATTTATGATCATATGATGGGCATGACAAATCTAATAACAAAGCTTAAATAAATGAGTATTGATGTGAGTAAGCCTTTTCTTTCAGTTTATCATCAACTTGCTTCTTTTTTAGTTCATCCAGTTTCAGGTGTATTATAATACCCTTAAGGAAAAATATAACTTTAAAAAATTAAGACCACGCTAGATTAAGAGTAAGGAAGGTTAAAGCAGATGAAGGAATACATTTCACAGTTCACGTCAAATCTAGTAGCAGTAAAGCTAAATCGGGAAAGAAGGACAAAAAAAAAATGATAAAGCCCTAACAAAGTTCAGTCAAGTCCATAAGAAGTAGAGGTATTACTTCTACAAGAAAACTGGTCACTTTAAAAAAGATTTTTCGAAAAGAAATGTATGGTTTAAAAAGAAAGGTATACATTACATTTTAGCATTTTTCAGATAAAGTCTTCTTGAAGTACCTAATAATAACTTGTAGTTAGATTCTTATGCAACTATAAACATGTCACATGTCATATATTACATAGGAATTCCTTTCAACCTAACCTATAAATGGAATTGAAAAGTTCTTGTATATAAGGAACATAATGAAGCATGGATTAAGGGAATTGGGACGTACAGATTAATCTTAGAAACTGGATGTGATTTGGATCTAGAAATGTGTCTTTTTGTTTCTAGATATAATCATAATCTAGTTTATATTGGAAAGTTTATTGATATAGGATTTAACTTTAAGATTAAAAATAAAGTTTTTTTCATTGTATAAACACAAGTACTATTAAGGTTTTGGTACTTTTGTTGATTGTTTATATAGCTTCAATCTTGGTGTTAATTTTGTCGAGTCTCCATTTCATGTTGAAAATAGTATATCTAGTAAATGTAGCACACATAATGAGTATTCTACTTTCTTGTAGCATCAAAAGTTATGTCACATATCTAAAGAAAAGACATTGAGGTTAGTGAAAAGTAAAATCTTACCTCAATTGAATTTTGCTAACTATGATGTATGTGTGGATTGTATTAAAGGTAACCAAACCAAACGCATACCAAGGAATCCATCTACAAGAAGTAGTCAACTTCTTGAGTTGATACATACTAACATCTGCGGTCCTTTTGATGTTTCATCTTAAGCAGTAAAAAACATTTCTTCACTTTTATTAATGACTTCTCATAGTATTGTGACTTGCATTTGTTGTATGAAAAGTTTTAGTTAATGGACATCCTCAAGGTTTTCATTAATGAGGTGGAAAGTTAGCTAGATAGAAAAATAAAATTAGTAAAGATTGATAAAGTGGTGAATATTATAGTAAGTTTGATGGAAGTGGATAAAATTTGGGCCTATTTGCAAAATTTCTTAAAAGTCCAACATACTTGCATATTAAACAATGCCCAATGAACCATAATAAAATAGTACAACTGAAAGGTAAAATTGTACTCTTATGGACATGGTTCGGAGTATGCTAAGTTACAGCAATATGCATTTATTCTTGTGGATGCAGTATTAAAGAATGTTGCATATCTTTTTAAAAGGTTCCTAGTAAGGCAATTTCTAAGACTCCTTACCAACTATAGACAGAAGGGAAACCAAGTTTAAGATACCTTCATATTTGGGGTTACTTGACATAAACAAAGGTATATAATTCATATGAAAAGAAGTTTGATGTCAGTACCATTAATGGTCACTTCATCAGTTATCTTAAAAAGTCAATAGATATAGATTTTACTGTCCTAACCACAATATGAGAATATTTAAGTATAGTAATGCTTGTTTCATTAAGAATGGTCAATTTAACGGGAGTAGGGAACCATAAAAGGTAGATATTTGATAAATTCAAGTGAAAAGTACTACATTCAGTATGTCTCCTCAAGTTGTTATCCTTCTTAATGTATCAAAGTCACACAATATGATGGAATAACAAATCAATATTCAAAACTCACAAGATGGATATATAGGTAAGAGCCAGCTAATAATGTGTAATTATAACCAATTCTTTTAAAAAATGTTTAGAAACTAAATTTGTCCTAATTAAAGGAATGTATTCAATTTCATGGAACTCAAAATAAGTTGTAATGTTATTGTCCCTAAAAACTCAACTTTGTTTCTTATACCATATCCATATATACATATTGCTCCATACTAGCTGGCTTCTTTTTGTTTATCATTTCCTGTAATAAATTTATAACATGAACTATAGTACCATTTTCTAATTACTAAATATTAGAAGGAGCATTAATAATATTATAATCTAAGTAAACTAACAACAAAAGATTACCTTAATTTTCTACTTTAGCCTTAACCTTCATACAATCTACTTTCTTATCCCTAAACTTTTGGTAGTAATTGTATTTTCCTTTGAAGCCCTCCTTCTTGAGGGCAATGGAATCCAAGGCTACTCCTTTCCCACTCCACTTCTTTCCCTTATTTTATTTCTTAAAAAACTTGTTATTATTAGTATTCTTTGAAGGAAGCCATTGCCACACTTCTTGTCCTTCCTATTTTCATACCCTCCTCCTCCTTGGCATGAATCGTGGTCGTCTCCTCTATAATTCGTTACTCTTACTATGCATTGTAACTCGACCTAATGGAACTAAGATGGGACGAAAGTAAAACTATGATAAACAATAACATTTAGTTCTTATCAAGCTCTATATTGATTGCCTTAATCTTGTGATAGCAAGCTACAATTTTTCATAATGCTCTTTAATCTTACTAATACATTTATAAATTATGGAATGTAGAATGCTGTAAGAACTTATTCTTCCTATTCTTAGAGAACTTCTTATACTTCTTGTAAATGACTTTAAGAAATTCCTTAATATTCTCAGTTTTTGGAATGTCAACATCTATTGATTCCTTTATGTGATTTATAATCATCAAATAACATTGATTTGAGTACTGTCATTCACTATAAAGCTTCTTAGCACTAGCAAAATTCTTGGAAATGGGGTTAGGAGGAGAGTCTTCTCTTAAGGTTATATCTAATTTTATGATTGTGAAGTTCATCACAAGAGATTCAACCAATTATTTGTGATTAGTCCTACTAAGCTTTAAAATGGCAGAGAATTGAGGATTGATTGGAGCTACAGAAAAATCATAAAAGAAACATTAATACGCATGCAATACAAGATCATGCTATTCACTTTTTCTTTAACTTTCTTAAAAGATTTATAAAAGTGATCATCGAATGCTACTATCCATTTATCATAAAAAATATACTTGTTCTCATGTAAAAGTAGTGCATTAAATATCACAATCAAATGCATCAGTCAACAACCAAAAGAATAGTAAAATTATGTAGATTTATAATATTCAATATTTCTCTTCGCCAATTTAAACATCTTACTAAACATTGAACTTATTAATAGGATATGTTCATTATTTGCACAGATCTTAGTAAAAAAGTCGATCGATATTGGAAGAAAAAAGTAAATGAAAATATACGAATGCCTATACTTACAAAAGGTAAGTTCATAAGCTTACAATATTCAATTATATTAAAAACATGATAATAAAAAATTAACAAAATGATAAATTAAACAAATGATAACTAGTAAAAAAAGACATAAAGTTATCCAAAATATAGCAAAGTTATCATGTAAATAGATAAAATATTCATTGTAATTAAAACATATTAAGGCACCTCTCTCAAAGCAATAACATTGATAGAAAATTTAATTATTTTTAGTGGAAAACTATAAATATTCAAACAAGGATAAATTTGCAAATTAAGAAGGAATGTTGTAAATAAATACTCAATGATGGAAAGATGATAAATTTTTATCTGTGGAAAAATTGTAAGTGTTTAGTAGTAGCATAATTGTACATACTTATTAGTAGACTTGTTAATATTCATTAATAACATAATTGCAAATATTTTATAATGACATAATACTAAATATTCAACAATGACATAATTGCAAATATTTGATAGAGGTATATCTGTAAATATTTATCCTTTAATTTTTAGATGAGTTTTATGGCCCATAGGCAACCTACAACTTAACCTAATAATATATCATTGTTAGTGAAATTATTCTTTACGATTTTAGAGTGGTTTTACTAAGTGATCTATGACATCAATTTGGACAAAGAACTACCAGTGAGAGATTGAAGAACGAAATTTTTTTAGCTATGAAGAATTTCAAAAATGCTCATATTTTAACCATTTTTATTAAAAAACCTAGCAAAAGAACATGTAATATTTATATGAATATTTGCTTTCCAAAAAGGGTATGCCTATATGAAAATTTTCCAAAAATTGAGTATGAAAAGAATGAAAATTAAAATAATTAAGAGGTAAAAACGTCTTCAAAACTAAAAAAACGACTATGATAATAATGGTTAGTATTTAGGCGACAAATAATAACATTAAATTAATAACATGAATGTGCCTCAACCAACTAAAATAAAATTCTATAAATTTGAAGGATGTGAAAACAATGAGATTAGATGAATAACTTCTAAAGGTGATGAACAATGATTAAAGACATGATTCCTTAATGAACTATTGCAAAACAAGAATTAACATAATGAAGAAGAAAAATAGGGCGTTTAGAATCATATTCACCCATCTTTTCCACACATACCACACTATCATATGTCATAAATACATAAAAGTACATCAAGTAGGATAAAATATATTTTATGATGGGCCATGTGTAACACCCCACTCCCGAGTGACCCGAACCCGATATCATTGGTGATATTCGAGTCCGTGCCCCGCGAGGGTGGCGTATTACATCAGTCGGTAAAACTCGGTATACATTTTTTTTAAACATACATGGCGCGGCAAAAACAGTAAGAAACTTGAGCCCATGCTCCCAATTAACCATTTTCAGTAAGTACAGTCATCTAATAATAATTTACAATCAGTCAATGTATAAAACAATAAAACCACAATGGGCTCATTATAAATACAACGCATTATTG
>JANKOE010000002.1:9961049-9983475 GCA_026284465.1 Erythroxylum citrifolium | reverse complement strand
GATTGCACAAAACAGGTTTAGGATTCCATAATTGCACAAAACAGTCTTCTATTTTGTGATGAACAGCAGTAAGCTATGAAAATTTCTCAGTCTAAAGACAAGCAAGCAAATTTTGCAGAAGGAAATGGTTCAGGGACTACTAAAGATTGAAAAACTAGATCAAAAGCATTCCAAGGGTTGATGTCAAATACTGAAACATAAATCAGAAGCATATTCGAAATATTAAGCCACCATTTCATATTGTAAGGGTTATGAAGTCCTCTATCTGGTTGATGCTATTGATGTTTAGGCATACCTAACTTGCTCAATCTTTAAAGTTCTGTCAAATCTTCTGTATCATTACCTATTGTTCTATTAAATATTTTGTATCATTTCAGTAATCACTTACCTAAGCATATTCTAAATATCAAGCTCATTACCTATTGTTCTGTTAAATGTTCTCTATCATTTCAATAACCCCTTACCTAAGCAGAATATCAAATGAAGGAGGCAAATGAAGGAGGGAGTAAGTATGAGATCATGGATTACGAAGAAACTAAGACACTTGGTTTCAGAAAAGGAAACAAGATAGAAAACTTGGGACTTTAAAGGAATGTAATGACAGAGTAATATAATGGGACTCTAACAGTCCGTATGGTTACTGTCTCCGGTAGCTGAAGACGGAACAGAACAGAATCCCCGGAGACGGAACGGAACAAAAAATGGAGACACTGAACTGTTTGGTTACGGTGGACAGAACAGAGAAAACTATCTCCGTCTCGAGGACATAAGTGTTTGGTTGTTGGGGACAGAACGATAATTTTGTCCAAATGACAAATATGCCCTTGATTCTTAATATGATTAGAAATATGTTATTCATTGATACTTTTATTATGAATGGTTTGTATTAGGGAAAAAATAGTCTATTACCGATTGGAAAAATTACAAATTAACCCAGAATAACAATAATAATAATTGTTATTATTATTTTCATAACAACAAAAACAATAACATTAACAAATATAAGTTAAGAAATGTATAATAATAATAAATTTGAATAAAAATAAATACAAAATATATAATAATAATAATACTTATACATATTACTAATAATAAACACAAACTGATGCTTAAGAATAATGATAATAAATAAAAAAATAATGATAACAATAATGATAATAACAATAATAATAATAATAAGAGTAAGAATAATAATTATAATAAGTAGTCAAACTGATTAACAATAATAATAAAGATGAAAATGTAACAGTTAATAATAAAAACAACTTTATTATTATTATAATTAAATACAATAATAAGTTATGTAACTATACATAATAAGTTATGGAATAATAATAAGTTATGTAATAATAATAAGTTATGTAATAAAAATAAAAACAACTTTATTGTAACAGTTAATAATAACAAAAATAGAAATATGTTAACAAAATAATTGTTAATAATAATCATAATATTTAAATACAAATTTTAATAATACATTGAATAATAAGAATAATAATAATAATGATAATAAGAAGTTTATTATAATGATATTGATAAGAATAATTTGAGACCAATAATTCACATATTAATATTAATGATAATCAATACAAAATTAGTAACAATTAGGTCAACATACATTCAAATTCATCATCTAAGCATTCACGTAATTAATTATATAATAAGTTCAACATACATTAATATAATTTATACCATGATAGGTTCAACATACATCCGAAAAAAAGCATCTAAGCAGTACTGGAACTAGTAACATAATTGGTTCAACATACATTAACCTATGATCTTGTCAATAATGTCCATAATAACAATTCCCAATATGACGCCAATGGCAATGAGTAAAAATGTGTGACTCGATGCCATATTTGGCGGTAAAGGTTCAACTGCTGGCACTTGTTCAGTTGTTGGATGTGGGAATTGAGTCGGCATGGAAGGTGGTTCATTGGCGGTGGGAGGAAGGTCTTCAATGCGACGAGCCGTCCTAGATGGGTCCATGTCATAAGCGTGTTGTGCTTCTTCTATTGTCCTATACCCCTTGAACCGAGCATTAGGTAACCCCTCAACCGCTAACTTCGCATCATCCCAATTGGTAAAGATGCCAACTTCGCGCCCAACAAAGACCACATAAAAGTTGTATCTAGCCATATGTAGGTACCTGAAAATAAATCATATGTTCATCATTCAAAAATGCAGGACCAGTAAATACAGTAAGACATGTGCAAACCAACCACTGATCATAACTAGTCAACTGCCAAAATAAAGTGGACAGTGCATCAAAACAATGTTAGCATCCAGATCGCAGTTGCATAACAGTACAAATCATAACTATACAAATCCTAGCTTGCCTACTAAGCTACGATACAAGCAGTAGCCCCACAAAAAACAACAGGTCAAACATCTGCATCCAATTAAACATCTTCATCTAGCAGGCTCCTCACATAACCCGGTCTTTGTTCTTCATTTAGATCCGAAAACAGATTCGCTGCAGGAACATTCCTAGAGAATATCCTAACCATATTCCAAAAGGAAAATGAAGAAAAGGAGGATTAAATACACCGAAGTTGTATCAGTGGCCAATTTGGAATGAAGATCTAGCTGAGAACATTTGACGTTCCTATAAAGTAACATCAGAAGAAAATAATCCTATAAAGTAACAATTACAATACTATATCTGAAAAGGAAAATAATGTCTACATAACACGACTATCCCTAATCCGAGCTTTATTTTGTTCAACACTAAAGCAAACGCAGGATCCTTTGTGATTACTCATAATAAGTTCCTATATTTGAAATTGTGAATTGGCAGTCAAAGTTTGACAGAATATTGTCCAAAGATGTCTGAGCTATCAATTAGGATAGTGAAGGAAGTGTTGTTGAGCTTAGGCACTTATATACAATGTCACATTTAGAAGGGCTAAAAGTCAGCAGAGATATTTGACTGAATTGCATTTGTGAACAAACCTTGTTCATTCGGTGGTTGATTCATTTATACTTTTTTAATTGGAAAGAAATCAGAACAATTCTTCCTCAGTATTTATTGCTATATATAACTTGTGAGCAAAAGAAAATGATGCCTCCCTCATCCTATTATCTTCTATCCATCAACTAACATTATATGATGATAATTGAGGAACACAAGGAAACGGAAGGCAGATCCTTGTCACTATTCTTATCACGGGTAGTTGAGTTGTAGATCACCACCATAAAAATAAACCTCTACTCTAAAGGCTTACATATAGGAATGGGTTCTAATCCCATGAAAGTATGTATGAGTGAAGGATTAACACATCATGGACATATTGTCAACCAAATCGCAGAAAAGAACAAGATTAACTATACATATGTCATACATACTTGATTGCTATCTAAATGAATTACAACAAACACTTCATTACTAAGCTACTTCACGCAATAGAAGCCATAATCCAACGTAGCCAAATACAATGAGGCCTCTGATAGCCGAATGCATAACCTATGATCACAAGAACGTACATACCTGTTCGAAGAAACAACAGAAGCAGTTTGGAGAAAGCTAATGAGGTAACGCTTGAAAACAACTATCAACGTTCACCAACAACCCAGGAATCCTACACAGAAACAAATACGCAAGTTAAAGGTTTGGAAACTGGATCAGAGTACGATTACAAACCCACCAACCATACAACAAAAATTAAAATAAATAATCAAGTCTCAGCATTGTGGTATACGGACAAAAATAACCTAAGACCCAACAAGTACAAGAGCTAGACTCGACAATATACATCATCCCATTCAAGATCTGCAAATCCATTTCTCACAATCGCCATTTACAAACACCTAACAAGCTCGGAAGGTCTCCGTTTCACAGATACATCCTCTATTTCCAACTCAACACTACCAAAAGTAAAACAATAGTAGGTGGACCAGGTTTCGCCAACCACAGAAATGGAGACGCTCGGCGGCATCGCGTTTTTCCCACAAATGTAAAAAAAAAATACTTACTTGGGAAGAAAGAGTCCCCGCGTGCGACAGTGAAGCCTAGCGTCCGACAGAGAACCGTAGAGAGAAGAAATGCGTGCGGAAAAGAAGGACTGATGACGGAGGCCAACCCGTGAGGAAGGATAGACAGAGGCGATGTACAGAGGCGAGGGGTGTTTTCGGAGGAGTTCAGTTCCTTTGCTCCGGAGACAGCGACATGGCCTTGTTGTCCTTCGGTTTCCGAGTGGACAAATATTTTTATTTCTGTCCTCCGAAGACAGAGGATGGAAACAAAGAAAAGTAGGACCAAACGTTAACGAAGGACATGATTTATATGTCCTGTCATCTGTCCCCGTCTCCGAGGACATCAACCATACAGGGGGTAAGACTGAAACTTCAAATCTGGCTCCAATTTTATTGGAAGCAGAATTGGAGTAGAAATTTTTAAAACGGTTATAATATACATATGGTTAAATATATATTTATAACGCATGGAGCCATTATGGTTAAGTATTTTTGATATTATGAATTTTTTAGTATTTTTAAATATACATTATTATTTTTTAAATAAATTATTTTGCAAACTAAATAATAGTTAAATTGTATTTTTAATATTAAAAATATTTAAAGAATTTCATCATTTATTCTAAATCAAAATTAAGGTAAATTTGAATTAAATAATGCAATACAAATGAAAAAAATTAAATATTTAACATTTTAAGAACTAAAACTTTCGTAATACTGAGGCACTTTGAAAGTCCATTTGGACCACACGAAAAGGCTAAATCTTTGATTCTATCCTAGCACATTTTCTTTAAGCAGGACCACGATTAAAGATAAAAAGTTGCGGGAAGCGTAATCCTATTCGAACAAGTTGGATAAGAATAAAATTCCAAAGAGCAACCGTAAATAACAGTTTTTTACTTTCAATTATACGACAGACATTCGCCAAAACTAAAATTGAAGATTGCGTGTCGACTGTCTAAAGCTGAACAGTAAAAAAAAGCCAAGATCGACGAGAAAGGGTAAAACAGTGAAAAAAAGAATGGGCCCCTGGAAACATGCCAAGTGCACAACTGGAGGCGGCACACGAATACACATATCTACCCCCCGGGACAAAAACGTCCCCTCTTGCCTGCAAAAAACGCGAATTTTTCTCTCCCTTCCACAGCGAAATCAAACTTACACGGGAAAAAAAGAAAAAGAAAACAAAAAAAAAAGCCAGTGGAGAAAATCGAAGGAAAAAACAACGCACGAAAACGAAAAAGAGAAACCACCTCGTGAAAACGGATCCACAGCAGCGCGAACCGGGGCAATCGAAACCCTAACCCTAGCCGCGACTCCCTTTTTTGTATATTGTCATCCTCCTGCATGCGTCTGTGAAAGCTAGGGGACCAGCGAAATTATTTGGTGAAGTATTAGGGTTAGGGTTAGGTGGGAAATTGGGCCTTTTTAAAAATTTTTTACGTGGGGATTTGAAGCGGAGTCGGGACTGTTAGTAACGGTTGGGTTTATGATGGAGTGCAAAGGAGGTGGTGCTGGCGGTGGACGGTGTCGGTGATGACCAGAGGCCGATGTCACCGACGGACTAAGATGATGGGGAGGGCTCCTGATGGAGGTTGCGGCACTGACGAGAGGCGTTGCCGCCCTAGGGTTCCGACGTCCAAGTCACCGGAGACTCAAATGGACCGACCACCGGCTACGAGTAAGAAACCAGTTTCATTAGACATTGATTTATTGTCTCAGGCTCGTAAAGCCTTATGTGAGCGCTCGCCATTTGATGTCCCTGAGGACGGGTCTGGGTCTGTTAATTCGAATGTTTCGACTGTCACTACTTTACCTAGTGGATTGGCCAGTTTGTTGAAGCAATCCGATGGTAGGAAAAGGCATAAGAGGTCGCATTCTGGTGCAGAGAAGAAGTCTTCGAGAGCTAGTGAGCGGTCCAAGGGAGGTAATATTTGGGTTGAAACGGAGGAGTACTTTAGGGACTTAGCATTGGCGGATATTGATGCTTTATCTGAAATATCTTCCTTGTTTAGGACTTTAGATGCTAGTAATTGTTTTTTATTTCCGTATATAGAGAACAAGAAAAATGGTAAACCTTACCTATTGGAAAACTTGGATAATTCGAGTAATGACACGCATATTCGGGATCAGAGTAATGAGAAAGCTGACTCGGTTCCAAGTACCGAGGATGTGGATACTGAAACTAAAGCAACTTGTGGAAATGAAAGTAATGGAGTTCAGCCAAGGGGTAATGTGAAGCTGGAGGACGAGCACCTTGTGGAAATTGACAGTATGGGAGCAGAAACTGATGGGGCCAAAGTCCTGCCTTCGGATGAAGGAAGGATGCTCTCTGACTTGGATTTATCTGGTGGTTTAGGATGGCTTTTAGGTTGTAGGAACAGAATTGTACTGACTTCAGAGCGTCCATCCAAGAAGCGAAAACTTTTAGGCACAGATGCTGGGTTGGATAAGGTTTTGATTGCTTATCCTTGTGAAGGGAACTCAACTTTGTGTGATTTTTGTTGCAAGGGTGAGATGGGTAATGATGCAAACAGGCTAATTGTTTGCAGTTCATGTAAGGTTGCAGTTCATCGCAAGTGTTATGGTGTGCAAGGAAATGTGAACGAGTCTTGGTTATGTTCTTGGTGTAAGCAGAGACCTGAAGGAAGTGATTCTGTGAAACAGCCTTGTGTGCTTTGTCCGACGCAGGGTGGTGCTCTGAAACCAGTCAGTAAAGAAAATGGTGACTCTGGTGTGGGGTTTGCTCACTTGTTTTGCTCTCAATGGATGCCTGAGGTCTATATAGGTGATCTGATAAGTATGGAGCCTATTATGAATGTCAGCAACTTGAAGGAAACAAGGAGGAAGTTGGTTTGTACTATATGCAAGATGAAATTTGGTGCATGTATCAGGTGCAGTCATGGTATGTGTTGTTGCTTCGTGTCCTTATTTTTCAGTCTTACACTGGATTAGACTATGTTGGAAATAGTGCATCACTTTGGTTGCAGAGCCAGGATCTAACTAGCTCATAGGTTGCCTGGTGTAATTTTTTGCAATTGCTTTTTTTCCCCAAATTATTCCCAGTTTCTTTGAGGTTCATTATTGACTTTGTAATTCTTGTCCAAACTTCTTCTGTGTAATTTTTGAGGAGGTTGAGGGGAACTTTTATTTTATAGCCTCCTTCAGCTCTTTCATTTTGTATTTGATTAAAAAGTATGAGTGCTGGTTATGGAAAGGAAAAACATTTTCAGATGTATGTAGGTTTAATTGCACAATCTGATCTCTCACACTCCTTGATTATGCACTTGTGTTGTCTCTATGTATCATTCTTACTCGGTAGGCATTATTGTATTGTCAGACCTCAACAAGGATAAGGCCTTTCATTTGGTGGGGCTATGAGCTTTTCAAGTTTTTATGTGTTGTTGGTACAGATATCATGAACTTGCCATATCTGAACTTGCGTGTTCTTCTTTTCCTATTTTGTTGGATCACTATGTTGGACCAATAATTTTTTATCTGAATGCTTAGTAATGGCTCCCTACGTATAGGTGGTCAATAGTGCACTAAGTGGGTGCAGAATAGATGACTTCTCATTCTTTTCATTCTTTTCTCGAAAAAGATAGTACCATTGTTTGAAAATATAGATATTGAAAATGGAGGCTAGAAGGTTGGGGCCTGAAACTGACAAAATGGAAATTGAACTTCTTCCAATTGGCATGTGGTTACTGTTTTTACTTGTTGTTGAAGCAGTTATACTATATGTAAAGTACTGGAGCATCTGCCAATCTTGTCCTTATTTTCTGTGCAAGCTCAATACATACGATGACTCTGCAACACTATGTAAAGCATTGGGAAACTATAGATCTGTTCCATATTGTCTAGTTACTTGTTCTCTTGAGTAGAAATCAAGGATGCTTCACTTCTATTGAATCTGCCGTGAGGGCAAGTTCATGGGAGTTTGCACTTCAACAAACCTGAAAGTGTTGTTGAGATTAATGGTTAGCAATAAGCATTATCTTGTGATTTGGGCTCGGTGAATATGATATGTGGGCACCCAATTTATCTATGCATTAAGTATGAGGCTACTAAATCTGATGCTCTTTTAAAGTTTTATTACTATTTGCAGGAATTTACTGCAGATGGAGTAAGTTAAATTAATTTGTAAAAAAGTTCTTCCTTTTGCTTATGCAATTAAGTGATGCGCTGAAGTGTGGCTTTGGTTCCGTTTCTTGTGTATGATACTATTAATTTACCCATCCCTCTCTCTTCCCCCCCCCCCCACAACTGTCGCTTCCTCTCTGACTTAGAATTGGGTTGTTAAGTATGTGAATCACATGTTTCCATCGATTATAACTCATTGCATTCAACATTTAGGTGCTTGTCGAGCTACTTTTCATCCTATATGTGCAAGAGAGGCTAGACAGCGAATGGAGGTTTGGGGAAAATATGGATGTGACAATGTAAGTCATTTTCCTGTTCTTCACTCTTTTGCTTGTATTGATGCAACTAGTCACATACTCTTTATTTATTGATTTTATGCTGTGATCTGCCACAAGTGTCTCTGATTAGAGCTCTTGTCCTTTCTGTTTCATTGTTGTCCTTGCCTTAACATTTCTTTTGCAGGTTGAGTTACGGGCATTTTGTGCAAAGCACTCAGAAGTCATTGATGGTAGGACCTTTTCTTCCGTAGAAGATCCTTTGACATCTATTGGTGGTGACTTGTCTGTTGCCAATTCAGCGACTTTGTCAACGGACAAAGAGTGCCAAAATCGAGGTGATGCTACTGCCAATGCAGATGTTCTAGACAGCAATGCTGGAAAAGCTAATGATAGAGAATTGCATGAAACAGGAGTGTCTGATTGTACATCGAATGCCGTGCATATGTCTGAAATTGGCGATGTCGAGCAACAAAATAGGATTGGGATGTTTGAGAACTCTTCTGAATTGAAAAATCTTGCATTGGCTTTGAGGAAGGTAGTTGGGGTACTTTGTCGGATGCTTGCGACGAAATTATCTTATCTTAATTAATTACCTTTTCTTTAGTTGTAATCTTAGTATTGTTTTTACTAAGATTTTGTGTCTCATTCATGTTTATGTAGTTAATTGATCGAGGAAAAGTTAATATGAAAGATGTAGCATCAGAGCTTGGGATCTCACCTGAAAGACTAGTTTCAACTCTTGCTGTAAAGCTCAAAACGAATAGTTCCTCTTATCTCTTTTTGTTGATAACTCTTATCAGTGCTCTTCCCTGACTGCAGACCTTTTTTCTGCAGGAAGATAGTTTAGTTCCTGATTTGCAAAGCAAAATAGTAAAGTGGTTTGAAAATCATGCTTTTATGGGTACTTTACATAATCTTCTGAAAGTTAAACGAGATTGCATTATTTTATTAGAGTCTGAGATGAGCTGATATTTCTAAATGGTATAAAAATGTCAGAGTCTGATATCCCAGATGCCGTTGCTGTGAAGTCAGTTCCTCCTCGAAGAAGGACCAAAAGCAGTATTAAGATTTTGAGGGGAAACAGGGTAATTTGCTCATCGGAAGAAAATTTGATCGACAATGGGGTAGAGATGGATGAGTCCAAAGTGGACCGATCCCTATCGAAGGAAACAGAAAATAATACTCAACCTTCAGTTCCTGATTCCACCGAGGAGGTAATTAATCTTACCATAATGTAATTGATAGAACACTACCTCAAGAATTTTATTTGTTGTTTGTCAAGCCTTATACTGAAATTTGAAGATATCTTTTCTGTCTGTCTCATTAATTTCATTTGTGTAGGAGTCAAAATTTATGATTTGTTTATTTGCATATTATTATGGCAGCATGTTAAGAGTGTTAATGTGTTTTTTGTTTGATATTGCAATATGAATAGTAGCATTTGCTAGTTTGCTTAGTATGACTTGCTGTGTCACAGTTGTTTGATGTTCTAATTGGACATGGATAATATATCTGCTCAGTGTTATATTACAACTGGTGTATTTGCAACTAGTCCATCATGTTCAGTGAAGGGTTGATATTCTTGTAGGTGAGAGAAAATCTTGAGTTGGTTAATTAGTAACAAATGGTTATTTAGAATCAAAGTCTTGTGTTCCTTTTTTTTTCTCTCTCTGATGATTTTGAATCTCAATGCTATATTCTCCGAATGAATTCTGTGGTTTTTGCTCCAATTACTATTTTCATAATTGCAGTGAGCTACCATGTAATTTGGGTCCCACTCTAATGAGTATCGCTATTGGCGAGAGTGGAGGAATCTGTGTAGCTTTTATTTTCCTTCATACCATTGCAAAGATTGTAGACAAATATAACAGTACCTCAAGGCTTTTTTGTTCTGTGTATCTGCACTAACTGCTTGACCTAATCTTCCTCTGGATTCTATTTTCATTTTGTTATTTCCACATTTTCAGTTTAGTTGGATTTCATTAGACTGATGTGCATGCTTGTAATCTTATTTTTTGTTGTTTATTTGTAGAGATTAATCAATGTAGATGGGCTTTCAGACTCTTCACTAGTTAACTTTTCTGCAGGTACTCTTTCCCTGATTAATTTTGTGGAGTTAATACTCTTTCTAAGGAAATTTTCAAGTATCTGGTGGTGTATACTTTTCGGTATTGCTTTTTCTTGCATACCATTTGAGAGCATAGATTTAGTTGATATATCTTGTAGGAAATTTTCAACCAAAAAAAAAAAACTTGTAGTGATTAGGGGGGATTAGATTCTTGAGATTGTTTTGTGGTCCTCAGACGATAGGATGTTCCATTATGAATTAGGTGTCAATAGTTCTGTTGTTTGCTTAGTCACGCGCCTAAACATCAGAATGGTTAGGTTTTGAGCCCAATGCAAAATTGCAAGGTTGATTATGCTATCTTGATTCTAATTCCATGTCATATAATGGTTAGGGTTTGAGTCCAATGCAAAATTGCAAGGTTGATTATGCTATCTTGATTCTAATTCCATGTCATATAGTACCATGTAACATCTTTTGTTACTTTGTTTATGGTTATACATTTCATAGGCTGTTCGAATGATCCTTCGCATGGTAGTGTCTATGAAAAGATTGAGTCTGGGCCTGAGGCTGTTCCTGAGCAGCGTGAGTCAGCTATGCCAGATCAGGGGAATCTCATCTCTACTGATATGAAGCCACTAGTCCCTGATTTAATGTAAGCTTGGTAACGTTTATTCCTTTGTCTTTCTCATTTCTAATATCAGGTTCTTCTATGATGCTTATTCAAATCACTGAGGGATACAGTGTTGAAATTGTGCTTGATTGGAGTTGTCTGGTGGCCTTGTTTTTTTTGCTTCAGGAGAACAGGAGCAAGTTCTGGTCATTTTGTCCGCCCATCTATTTGTGAGGAGCTGCCACATATGCAGTCTGAGCTGCTTTCAGAGAATAAAGCCTGTGACATTCAAGGTGAAACTTGTGAAGAATGGATATGTTATGGTTTTCCTTTATGCATCTTCTATTATATGGATGACACATTGGATGTTTGTTCTTGACCAGGATCTGATGTAGGTGAAATCTCTCGTCTGGAAGCTTCTTACAATGCCACTTTTTGTTGTAATCACCATAGTAAACACTCAAAGTGCTATGACATGGTTTCTGTATGCGGTGGAGTTGATTCAGAGCTTCGGGCAAAAGCTAAGAATCTGGAGATTTCTGAATTCTCTCCAGCTGATGAAGTTGAAGGGGAAATGTTCTATTTTCAGCAAAAGCTCCTAGGCAATGCAGTAAAAAGAAAACACCTTACTGGTCTACTTCCTTCTCTGGCATTTTTATTGTTTTGACCACATCTTCTACTTTTACCTACTCCTGCGAAGTGTGACAGAATGTGGATGTGGAGGCTTAATTCCCATTTTTTTCCCTTTTGCAGATAACTTAATTTGTAGGGTTATGAAAAGTCTGCCACAGGACATTGATGCAGCGAGAAATCATAGATGGGATGATGTGCTTGTTAATCAGTATCTTTATGAGCTTAGAGAAGCAAGGAAGCAAGGCAGGAAAGAAAGAAAACACAAGGAAGCACAGGCTGTACTAGCTGCTGCCACAGCGGCTGCTGCGGCTTCTACTAGAAATTCATCATTTAGAAAAGATTCTTTTGATGAATCTATCCAGCAGGAGGTCGATTTTTTTTCACCATTTCTTTTCTTTGCATTTAGTAGTTTAAACTGGTATTATGTGCTTTTCAAAAATTGTGATTATCGTATGTACTTTTTACAGAAATTTAATGCATCTAATGGGAGGGCTACAACTTCTTCTCAGTTAGTGCCACGTCCCAGAGAAATGGCTTCCAGGGTGGCTGTTCCAAAGATTTCATCAGACAAGTATTCTGACTTTGTGCAGTTCACTTCTGACTTTTCCAAGGACCATACAAGATCTTGTGATATTTGCAGAAGATCTGAAACAATAATGAACCCTATCTTAGTCTGTTCCAGCTGCAAGGTTTTCTAAGCTAACCATTCCTTAACAAATTTCTATCATTGTAAATATTAGTCTGTTTTCAGTTGATAACTGTATTAGTAACAGGTTGCAGTTCACTTGGATTGTTATCGGAGTGTTAAGGAATCTACAGGTCCATGGTACTGTGAATTGTGTGAAGAATTCATAATGGCTAAAAGCTCTGGAGCTCCTTCTGGTGATTTTTGGGAGAAGCCTTGTTTCGTGGTAGAATGCGGTTTATGTGGTGGCAATACTGGTGCTTTTAGAAAGTCCACTAATGGTCAATGGGTGCATGCCTTCTGTGCTGAGGTTTGAATGCATTCTTTCTCTCTGTTTTAAGTAGACAATTTATTGTTTGTTCTGTTAATCTCTCCATGTCTTCTTTGACCGCATAACTGTTTGTTTTCTGAACTTTTCTTTTTTTTTTTTAGTGGATCTTTGAACAAACATTCAGAAGGGGTCAAGTGAATCCTATTGAAGGAATGGTATGTACTTCTGTTTCCTATTGTTGATTTAAGATTTACATACTTTGGAATTGTTTGGAAAGAAAATGGCGAGATCAAAGGAGACTAGGTAAAACAGATTGTTATTTTACCTGTTTCAGTTTGAATACAGCGCAGAACATTTCAGAGATGAAGTACAAATATTCCTTGAACAACTATATTTTATGTTCTTGTAATTTCTTCTCCCTCTGATTTGAGAGGTTTTCTGAATTTGGACTTGAGAATAAATTTTGCATTTAATTTCTATAATTTATTTTCATATTAAAATAAAGGAAAGTTGAATTGTTCTCCTGTATTTTTCTCCCAAAACAAATTTAAGGTCTGAAATAGATTTCACAAACACTTCGGATTGTTGTTGATTGAGTTTTTGTTTTCTTCGAATTGTTTTGGATGAGCAGGAAACACTTGTGCGAGGGAGTGATAGTTGTTGTGTCTGTCGGCGGAAAGATGGGATTTGCATTAAGGTGATTGTTACCGTCATTATGTTGTATACTTTTTTATTCCCACTGCAATTACTCACATTGCAGCCCACTACATGTGTGCAGTGTAGTTATGGTCACTGTCAGACAACATTTCATCCCTCTTGTGCTAGAAATACAGATTTCTACATGTATGTTAAGACTCTTACTGGCAAGTTGCAGCACAAAGCTTACTGTGGAAAACATAGCGTGGAGCAGAGGGCAAAGGTTTTGATTCAGTAGTTTGGTACTTGATTGGTTCTGCTTCTATAATTTTATGTTATTGCCTCATTTTTTTTTGCTTTACTTGATTAGATGGAAACTCAAAGACATGGAGTTGAGGAAATCAGGAGCATCAAGCAGATCAGAGTATGATTATTTCTTCACTTTTTCAGACTATTTTAGATTTTTGAAATTACTTGTTAGGGTTTATTGATCTGGGCAGTGGGAGAACTTCTTTACATATAAAATGTGTCAGATGCTAGTTGTTATTGTTAGATGTTAATTAAGGATTTTGATGAATTGGGTTCGGGAATAAGAAGTTGGTATATTTTATTTCACGCTTCTGCTTTACTGATATTAACTAAGGCGGAATGGAGATAACTAGTTTTATGTTTGATTGCTTAGAATAGTTTACCAGGTGAGAGAGGCTTCTATTTCTCTTGTGATTTTCCTTCTGTATTTTCTGTCTTTGACTTCTTTTAGGCTGCTGAATGAAATTTTTTGATTCCCTTGGCAACAAGGAATTGTTTTGACTTGTTCTAGATTAGATTTTGGACATGAGATTCTTCCGAATCTCTAGCCAAGTTTCTTTTGCAATATTATGGATCATTCTTATTTGTTGTTAAGTTTTTTTCAGTTGAATATTTGTTGCTTTAATAATTTATTTGTTGTTTCATGGTACTTTCTTACTTGAAGCCAAATTTTCTTTGACTAACTTCAAATTTCTCATTTGCAGGTTGAGCTAGAAAGGCTACGGCTTCTGTGTGAGAGGATCATTAAGCGTGAAAAACTAAAGGTACTTAAAGTGAAACGCCTGAACTTTATGAAACTTTTGCAAACCTTTTTCTCTTGCTATTTTTCTTGCTGTGTACAATATTCTTTATTACAGTTATTCTCTATGAGAAGTTAAGCTTAAAAGTGTTAATGTGACTCTTCGGTGAGGATTTGTAATTTTAAGCCCTGCGACCAAGCTGTGAGTCAGTCTGGTAGCTAGCATATCATTTCGAAGCACATTCTCTTGATGCTGGCAATTTGAAGCTTTAGTTTGGTAAAATAAGGTTCAGATGTCTTGTATGGGGAAATTAGTGATAGGTCCTAATCCATTGCTTCTGGTTATTTGTTTCCTTTTGATGTTTGCAGCGCGATTTAGTTCTTTGTTCACATAATGTCCTTGCTTGCAAAAGAGACCATGCAGCGCAGTCTATGCTTCATAGTTCCTTCTTACATCCAGAAGTCAGCTCAGAATCTGCAACAACATCTCTAAAAGGCAATACAGATGGTTACAAATCTTCCAGCGATGCAATTCAGAGGTCAGATGATGTGACAGTGGATAGTACAATACATGTTAAGCATCGATTTAAGGGTACTGTTTCCCTGGAGACTGATCAAAAAACAGATGACAGCTCCACATCTCAACTTCAAGTTACCCAAAAACCCTCGTTGAAGCCACCATTTGCTGGGAAACAAATTCCTCAAAGATCTTTCCTTACAGCGCGTAATTCAATGGATGACGGAGAATGGAGGTCAAAATCTAGGAAGGTATAGAAAGCGATGATTGTTGGCTATTGACTTTAAACACAAAAGCAGACATCTATATACGCATATGCTATATATCTATATGAGAGACAAAATAGAAACGGATGAATCCTCACTTTTTGTGTATAAAAAAACAGATTTTTGAGAAAGAACTGGTAATGACATCAGATCAAGCATCTGCCAAGAATCAACAGTTACCTAAAGGGTACTTCTATATTCCTGTTGATTGCCTTCCGAAAGAGAAGCAGAGCAGCGAGGATGCATGTTCTGGTGGACAGTTGGAAAATGGAACGTAGATTGGGAGGATATGACTGGGTTTTTCATTCACACAATGGAGATGGATCCACTTGATGCGGGCATTTGCCTCTGCCTGGCCTATTTATCCGAAGACGATGGATGAGTTAGCAGAGCAGGCGGTGTATGTGTTAGGATTAGAGGGTAAGACCGGAAGTTTTGGCATGGCATCATCATTGTTGTATATTCATTGTGAGAGTAATTGTACAGTGGGTGAGGGTTTATTCCATTACAATGTATTGAATTTTACGAATGCACCATCCCCTTTTGGTCGGAAAGAGGCTGTATGGATGTGGAAGGAATGAGAAGTTGGTGCTGCGATGTAAAGTTAATGTAAATATTCGTACAGTTTCAATGCTCAAACCAAAAAAAAAATGCTTACAGCTTTAGATGGATAACTTACTTTATTAGACTGAATTCTAGCTCTGGAATTTCTTATTCATCGTACGGTGTTATAAATGACTTATATACGATTGAGTGCATTTCTTTTTACCCATTTGTATGAGAATTGCACTGTGCTGTAGAATCTTTTTTCTGGGAGTGTTGTATAAGTCACTCTCCTTTGATGAAGATGGTGATTGTTGTGCTTTAATATGACGGAGGATATGAACATAGGAGTTAAAATCGCTGCGTGGAAAATGAGTTAGTGGCAGAAGGAAATTTTATACGGTAAAGATTAAACTCAAAGACGAGTTAATGGCAGAAGGAAGCTTGAAATCGTAAGGGTTGATTACACGGGCAATTTTTTTCATTATTACGATTGTCGTATTGGATTTGCTTTTCATACAATACGGTATTGATATATGCCAATATTAAGTATTTTTTCGATAATTTTTTAAATTATAAAATTACAAAATAATTCTTCAATATATTATGCTTAAAAAATTATAATAATATTAATTATTATTTTATGTAGGACATTTTAAGTTTTTTTTAATTTAGTCCTATTTTTTTAAAATCTATAATTTTGATCATCCGGTATGCTATTTTACTTATCAGCTAGGTCATACCAATTAAAAGAGTTTGTACTAACCAGTACTAGTCGCCTGTTTGGTTGAGTGAAATAGTTATTCTATCACTGATGTATTTCAGATAAATAGTTATTCCTTTGTTTGGTTAGAAAATAACATACAGAATAACTAATCTCAGGTTTAATTATTTCTACATTTTGAGGATATCTAAAGATATCTCTTCCATATCTTTACCTATTTCGCGAAACGTGGAATAGATAAAGACAACCTTTCTCTCTATTATTATTATTATTAATTTTATTAGTATTATTATTATTGTTGTTGTTGTTATTGTTGTTAATATTAATATTAATATTATTAATTTCCTTATTATTATTATTATATAGTTAGCGGAGACTGTAATAGATATTTTGATCTTTTTGTTAGTTATTATTTTATCATTTCAAATTTATGTTTTTAAACCAAACACTAACATACATCATCATTACAAATTTTTAAGAATAAACCAAACTAAGTAATACTCATTTCATTTTATTCCTCATCTATTTTATTCCTAAGAATAACTATTTCATTTCTTATCTATTGTAACAGGTGACCCAAATACCATGTAGAGTTCTGTATGAATTTTTTTTTCAATATCAATTTTTGCTGATATGGTATTTTAAATAATGATTTTGATCCTTCTTTAACTTAATTTTTAATTTTTTAAAATTACAGTTGTTTATTGCATAAATATTGTTATTATTTCATAAATATAATTTCAAAAGGTAATTAATATTTTTTTTAATTATAAACTCAAAATAAAGCAAATTTTCTTTTTCTTCAAGAATGGGGCATTGTTACTTGGACTGAGAAGACATTTGCAAGAGAGTGGGCCCGTAAGCCCAAATGGTTTCAGAGATTTGGTAATTCTGATCTCAGGGAGCCCACTAGTGAATTTGGTTTCAATATGGGTTCCATAGACACGCCAACTAGTTTAGCGAACGGCTCTTCAGCCGCCTCTGACGTTCACCTGAAACCTAAACCTGCGACTAACACCGGAATGCCTACGGCCGCCGCCGATATGACGCAGCTCGACTTGGATGAATCCAGGAAGAGGAAGTCGAGCGTTCTACCTCTTGATGTCGGCACTCGCGTCATGTGCCGTTGGCGGGATGGCAAGTACCACCCGGTCAAGGTTATCGAGCGACGGAAGTTAAGTCCTGGAGGAGCCAACGATTATGAGTATTACGTTCACTATACTGAATGTATGTTTCGATTTGATCGTCGATTTTGATTTGTTTGGTATTGTATTTCTGTTTAGGTTTAGGGTTTGAGATTAGGTATTAGGAATTGTACAAAAGATTGTGTTTGGGGTGTTTTTTTTTCTTGAAAATTTGTGAATTAATCTCGATGAACTTTCCTAGATTAGACGCGTTAGGGTACTCTTTTCACCTGCAGCGGTAGGTTTCTTTGTGATTCAGTAATAGTTGGCTGAACATTTGTGGAGAAGACAATGGGATCAAATAAACAGATGAAACCTTACCGAATTGGCTTAAATTACTCATATGTCCTGATAGGATGAGAGAGGGTTCGGTGGAAGAATTGAGATGTTCATATAATAGGAAAGGTTCATCACTGAAAATTTGTTTGTTGGTTTCCAAATTGTCTCTGTAGTTTGAGTTTGATAGAAGAGTTCGTGTGGTTTGATTTCAATACCACGGGAACTCGATGTAATTTATGCATTTAGCCAAAATATCTTTGGGTGCAAATGATTAGCTAGCTGGAATAAAGGTTCCACGGTGAGAACTTGAGAGCATTAATTGAGTTTTTCTGGAACATGTGAGTTGGGTAAATTATTTGTTAATGATAGCAAATGCAGAAGTTCTGGATCGAATTCAAGAATAAGTGTTCTGGAATGTCAAATATGCTAAACGCTAGAATTGCTTTTCATACGCAGTCTGATTTTGGTTTTCAATTTTTGGTAGTTAATAGGAGGCTTGATGAATGGGTGAAGCTTGAACAATTAGATCTTAATTCAGTGGAGACTGTTGTTGATGAAAAGGTGGAGGATAAGGTAATTTAGTTGCTTTTATATTTGGTGGAAGAGATTCTACCTTCCCAAAACCCTTTTTGTTGATAGAATCTTCCACCAAAAGTGTACCTTTTTTTGGCCTTGGGAACTGATTCAAGGAAGTCTAAACATACATTATTGCAGGTGACAGGCTTGAAAATGACACGACACCAGAAGCGTAAGATTGATGAGACTCATGTTGAGGTATACTCTGATTGAATGTCAACAATAACTTTTAATATGCAACGTGTGGAAATTTAATTGCAAGATTTTGAATCCGATGAGTTAAAGAGAATCATCACATATGGTTAACTGCAATTTGCTAAAAAATATTTGAAGTTTATGGTGTCATGAGAGACCATTGTTTATCCTAAAAGCACTATGTTCAAATGTTTAGGGCCATGAGGAGCTTGATGCTGCCAGCTTGCGTGAACACGAGGAGTTCACAAAAGTGAAAAATATTGCCACTATAGAACTTGGAAGATATGAGATTGAGACATGGTACTTCTCCCCTTTTCCACCAGAATACAATGATTGTTTGAAGCTGTACTTTTGTGAGTTTTGCCTCAATTTCATGAAGCGTAAAGAACAGCTTCAAAGGCATATGGTGAGCTGTGCCTCAAGTGCATCTCTCTCTCTTGCTTTGTGATATATGCACCATGCTACAGAGTGTTTTAAAACTGTGAATTTCTAGCGTGTATGACTAATCAATATCCTTGATTACTAGTGGCTAATTTCAAACTTAGGCTCTTTACATATTTTCTCCATGGAATCACTATGTTGATGTACACTTTCTTTCAATTATCTATTGAATTTCAATTAATATACTCTAAACTTAACTTGTTGAACTTGTTAATTAATGAAACATTATACTGCTCAGGCTTTTACCAGTATTCAATTTGGGAGATTTTTGTGGAATGAAGATACAGTTTGATGAAGTTGATGGATTAGTTAATAGATTATGACAATTGGGCAACTTCAACTCATTTTTCTTTCATTTAATAGTATTGAGATGTGATTTGGTGGGTTTTATATCTCCTTAGAAATTGTCTCTCTTTGTCTACTTGAGTTTTGCTGCACGGTTTGTTTTAATATTTTTTATAATTTGATTTATTTAGAGAAAGTGTGATCTTAAACATCCTCCTGGAGATGAAATTTACCGAAGTGGTACCTTGTCAATGTTTGAGGTATGTCTCAATGATGGAGAAATTATCAGTTAGCTCATTGACTTTCTTATATCTTATTTTCATTATCATTCCATTTTTAAAATGACATTCTCTCCTTTCTTTGTAATATCTTCCCTTTTCTAATTTGTGGATTTTGTTGTTGGGGGAAGGGGAGGGACTTTATAAGGATTATATTATATACTGGTCTTTTTGTGAGGGAGTATAAATTCATTGTTGCCGTTCTTGTCCAATTCTTTTTTCTTTATAATGTAGATAAATTGATTTGTTTCTAAATAGTGATATAGGATAGCTACTGAATATACCAACAATATTTGGTACAGTATTGTATGAACTATATATAGTGTTGCTGGACTTTAGGTTCTGTTTTTGCTTGGACTGAACAAAGTAGGTCTATCCTCTGGGTTTGTAATAAGAACTAAGAATCAATCGAACAAACAAGACTATTAGTAGGTTCCTGGAAATTATTTTTGGAGGCTAGGAATCGCTGTTTAGTCTATGAGTCTTTTAGAAAGAATCTATCACAATTTCAATGTTGGAAATTTAGAATTCTGGAAAATCTTTATTCTTATAGTCATTACTGAAACGCAAACGCATATATGAAAGGAATCCCGTCATTTAGCTAACAAGGCTGGTAACAAAACATTATTGTACCCTTATAGCATTCAAATCCTATCCTGATAGAGAAAATTCCAAAGTTATGCTACTTTGACTACAAGTAACTAAAAGTAATATTTAAAGTTTTAGCATAATTTCTAATCAGGCCAACTGAGTAGTACAGGAAGTAACCCTTAACTACTTACTACTCTCTGTTACGCTGTGTTGTAGGTTGTTGTCATTTCTCAGTGACTGTTCTGGTGCAGGTTGATGGAAAAAAGAACAAGGTTTATGGGCAGAACCTATGTTATTTGGCAAAGTTGTTTCTGGATCACAAGACCCTTTACTATGACGTTGATCTTTTTCTATTTTACGTCTTGTGTGAATGTGATGATAGAGGATGCCACATGGTTGGATATTTTTCCAAGGTAACGTTTTTCATTTATGAAGAACATGATCTAGTTGTGACTTCCACTTGATTTATTTGGTGTTTTTTTTATGCTTCTTCAAACAGAAATTTTAAGCAATATGAAATTACTTTTCCTTTCCACCTCTGTACCATTTCTCTTTTACTTGTGGAAGATGCTGAAGTAACAAAGTTTTTGGTTTCTTGTGGTTTCAAATATGTATCTTGGCTGCGAGATTCAGTTGTTCAGCAATGTACTTTTTAGATAATAGTTGAACCCAAACATTTGTGACATTGCTAAGTATTCTTCTCAACGATGCAGGAAAAGCATTCAGAGGAATCATATAATTTGGCTTGTATTCTTACCCTTCCACCTTATCAAAGGAAAGGCTATGGAAAGTTTTTAATTGCATTCTGTAAGCTCTCTGCCTTATAGTCTATTTTTCTCTTTGCTTCTTTCGAATCTGACTCATGCAAGAAGCACTTATATTGCTATTTCTATCAAGTTTTGGATAGTGGATGGAGCTCTTAATTATATTGTTGTAATTCCCTATTTTGCTTGAGTACTTGCAAGCATTAATCATGTTCTATATGTTGTGAAGTAATGAAAAATGCCAATGGATCTTGAAACTCGTTGGGAGAGGATGTCAAAGATATCCTCCTCTACCAGGATTTAAGGCCTGGTGGAATGCTTTCCGCTTCTTGGTGAACCAAATAAAAGAGTATGAAAAATGCTAGATTGTGTATATTTGACAAAATGCTCATCTTTACATGGAGCAGCATATGAACTTTCAAAGAAAGAAGGTAAAGTTGGCACACCTGAGAGGCCCCTTTCTGACCTAGGGCTGTTGAGCTACAGGGGATACTGGACGAGAGTACTTTTGGACATCTTGAAAAAGCACAAGGGAAATATATCCATCAAGGTAAGCATTTTCAATCTTCTTTAACACCACGACAATTTTTTGTGCTGTTCAATTTAATTCTGATTAAGCCACCCCAATTGAAATTTTAAGTGATCCGTTTTCTCTTAGACCTGCTAATGGAACTATCGTATGGTTTGTGGAAGTGCCTGAAATTATGCTATTGTGGTTCTAGTTCCTCCATCATATAAATACATCTTATTATTCATTTTCATTTTGTAATGTTTTCTTCTTAGTTTCTCTGATCGTTGTATCTGTTTCATATTTTACGATATGCTAGCTTTGTGGTGTTTCTGTTCACAAGAGTTGCTGCTTTCTACAGGAGCTTAGTGACATGACAGCTATCAAGGCAGAGGATATCCTAAGTACTCTTCAGAGCCTGGAGTTGATTCAGTACAGGAAAGGGCAACATGTGATATGTGCGGATCCAAAGGTGTTGGATAGGCACCTGAAAGCTGCTGGTCGTGGTGGCCTTGAGGTTGATGTGGGCAAATTGATCTGGACTCCTTATAAAGAGCAAGGTTGATGGTGAAGGCTAGTTTTAAAATTTCTGTATAAGCTTGATATGTACCATTACCTGTATAAATCTAGGTCAGAGGAAACAAATTTAGGTCTAATATCCATGTGCTAATAGCTTTAACTCTATATTCCTGTTTAATTTGATATAATGTGATGTTTGTTCGAGCAGAATAATCGTGTAATCCATGTAATAGATGGAGATCTTTAGCCATCACTACTGCCTAATTTCATTCACATGACCTTTACCTGCCCTTTTGAGTTTTGAAAATCTTCCCTTTTTTCTGAAGTTAAAAGATATACCATGAGTCACGACGATGGACTCCAACTTTTAAAGCTGCGAAGACTGTTGAGAAAGCTTAGTATTTGA
>JANKOE010000002.1:9913660-9948381 GCA_026284465.1 Erythroxylum citrifolium | reverse complement strand
CTTAATTTTACTGTAACAATGAAATGGTGGATATTATGGTTGTGTCAATAAATTATACAATATTTTGGACGATTAATCTATATTTTGAGGATATTATGTAACTAATGATATGTTGATGCAAGAAAATACTAGAGTATTTTTTTCTTCAAGAGCTATCGAAAAGGAAAAATCGCAATATACTTGATTTTAAATATTTTGTCATTATAATTAGGGTGCATAAATTAAACAAACTAATTGTTTAAATATATACTTAAAATTTGCTATAAAACAAAATTTTAACAAAATTTTATTTCTTAACATTTTTAACAAACCAACCACCATCAATAGTAATGGTAATCATTCTTTTATCTTAACCAAATATCATAATTATAATGATTATATCCATTTCCATTCCTCACTATATTCATTTCTATTCTCATTCCCATTGTCCTCTGTGAACCAAGCGCCTCCTAAGAAAGTGGTTCTACTTATTACCATGGAACTATGGAAGACAGATTTTACAATTGGAATTCAAATCTAAGTACACTTAGGTTCATAGTTTTGGTCAAATTTTACGAGACAAGTAGGTTAAATTATTTGTTTCAATCATCTTGGTGGCAGCTTCGCAAGTTTCCAAAACGTTAGAGTCTGTTATGAAGAACATCCTGTGTTTTGCAGCATAAATTCCCTTAACTCTTAAGTGCAGCCTTGTTTACACCCAAACCATACGGGTACAAAGTCAACAACGGACCTCGTCAAAGAGCTCCCGTCTCTATCTCTATCTTGTAGTTTTTCGTTTTTTCTTCTTCTCCGAATTACCGGAACAAGCAGCCAAGTCTGTCGTCATCTGCTTGCCATCTAGCAAAAGTCACGATAATTGATGCTCTGTTCTTTGATTTTGTTTAGTTCTTCAACATATGGTCCCCTCAGAATAATAAGAATCACCAGCCATTACCCATTAGAGACTGTCCACTTCCAGTAATTCTTATCAGGAAAGTTGAATTTATAGACTCTATAAGGATTCAATTACTCTTTCGGGGTAAGCTTTACTTCTCTTTTTGTTAGATCTCCAGAAACTGCTAATTGACAAGAGTACATAAAACGAAGATTGTTAAATTTACTGACAATTTTGGTCTGCGCCTGCAACACTTTAATGTTTGTTTTGGGAAACAGAAAGTGACAGTCTGGTCCTAAAGGTCACATGCATCAGAACACAGCTTCTATATGTTGCCTAAATCTGACTAAGTAACAAGGGTCACTAGGATATTAGGATACAAAAAGGACTTGCCTTTCTCAACAAAATACTATTTCTCCCTGTAAAGTCAAAAACTATATACAACAGCGGAAGGAAACTAGACAAGGGTGACAGAGAAACAGTAATTTAAAACTATGATTTAGGAAAAAGCTTTCGTCTAATGTAAGAGTTAGTAAGGGATTCTCTTGACTTAAGTGAGGTCACGAGTTTAAACCTTCCTCATGTATATAGTTATTTAAAATTTGGAGCTGGAATTTTACCTCCCGTGAAGGACCTATCCGGCTCGAGCGGAAATTAATCTAAACGTAAATGACTTAAAGGTACTTTCTCACAATTAGGACTTACTAAAATACTTCGTGAAAAAAAAAAAACATCTGCATTCAACATCCACTTAATATTTTACTAAATTTCAAAAGATCCAATAGTATATAATTTTACCACTACGTTTATTAAATACTGCAGTTGGTAATTGGGGGACCAAGCACATGGGAGGTCACGTGCACAGAAACTTGTACGAGAATGGCCGTGTATCCAAGTCAGCCGACAGGCCAATACATAACAGCATGTGTAAGGCACGTGAAATGCAACTATTTGGTACTTTTATTTTGGTCATCCTCACTAAGTAGGGCTCATTGTTTATTTAAAAGGAATTGGGATTTGTGGGTCTCTCCTCTCATGACTCATGAGTGAGTGCAATCAAGTGAGCTTTCTACTTCAATCAGATTTGCTCCACAGTGATCTTCCACCTAAAGCTTTAGTCCATTTTCTACCTGCTTCACTTCCTTTATCAACACCTAAATGCCTATGGAAAGAACAGTTTTTGAGGTCGTCCTACTTTATATAAAGGCACATCATCATTTCTAGCGTAAGTAAGGAAAAAGGGAAGCTGTCCCATCGTTTCTTTTTTTTCTTTTCCAATTAAATGACAAATTATATTAAAAAATGTATTAATATTTAATCTTATTAACATATTTATATAAATTTTACATAAATATATAATAATAAAATAAGATAAGAATGATTTAATCGGAATAGAAGATCTTATTTTAATATCCAGGTCTAAAATCTTAAACCTGCTTCATAAAGGATATTAAACTTGCTCCATGATTTGTCTAACTTCACTCACATGGCAAGAAAAACTAAGAGCTTTTATTGCGAATTGAGGTAAAGGAGCCCAGATCTTGAGGCTTCCAGACAGTGTCCTGAGCCAGCCAACATATGGCTAGTTGGCTACTGAACCCATGTGTCCTGCACGGTATGAACCTTAAATTATTAAAAAGAAACAAAAATAATTGACACCATTGTCCCCTCCCATCTGGTATTGCATATAGTAACTTGCAAATGGTTGTAAAGCACAAGAAGAAAGTCTTGCTCAATCACTTGCATTAGAAAAAATATAGATCAATTATCTTTCATGTCCATGAAGAGGCCAAAACAAACACGACACAAATCCTGAGTATCACATCAAACAGGTTAACTTGCATAAATAGTATCAGTTTTGTTGTGCTTGCAGCTTGTCCTACGTACACATTAGTTCCTCTAGTTTATCATTTCCATGGATCAAATGTGTCCTGTCTCTGGCAGAATTCAAGTTAGAATATGAAATATCGAAGAGTTCAACTAGAAACAAACAAGGGAATGTCCTGTCTTTAACAGTTTAGTACATGTATATGATATAAGTTAACAAGATGTCACACGATTGATGGGATTTGCTAGAAATGAGACTGCATATCAGTGCCATTGCACGTCATACTTTCCAGGTCCAGAAGTTAAGAGTGGGAACATATTTTGGTGAAGATTGTTAGGTTCCAATACCAGTACTTTGACAAATCAACCACTAATTGCATGGCATTAATATGCCACCATTTTCCTGGCAATAAACTGCTGCAAAAGTTGATTGCTATTAAGGATTGAAGCATCAGATCAACGCATATATAACCATCATAGGATCTTCCAATAAACTGCCATCAGCAGATACAAAGAAGAAAAAAATGTACGTTAGCTCTATAATATAATTTCTTATACAATCACAGAGTTAACCGTACAATGAATGGAAATGATAGAGAGAATGCAAACAAGTCATTTTGCACCGAATGAACAAGAAGCAGTCAACAATGTTCTCATCAATTGTTCAGATAGATTCTCATACCGGAAATGTTTAGCCAGTCGGGCAACAAGTGGCAGTATCGTGGATCTATCTTGGCTGCATCAAACTGCTCAAAAACTTAACTGCCATGAAGATCCTATGAGGTGCACTGTAATAGAAATGCTAAATTCCTTTTGTTCTCTGAGTATGTCCCTGTAATTCTAAGTAGAAGGAAGGCACTTCCTCATTTGAGACCTTAACTCTATTTTTATTTCACATTCGTCAGAAGAATAAAGGAACAAGTAGCTCTAGTGATAGCTACTTCAATGACATATATTAAACCGCAGAACATGCTCCCTTGCACTCATTTGGCATTGTCTTGTTTTCCCTCCTCTTGAGGTACTGTTGCCTCCTCCTTTGGGGACTTGGATCCAATATCATCTTCATAAACAGGAGAACCTGTATCTGAACTATCAATTACGCCTGTTGGTTTTTCTAACTTGTCTTTGCGCTCTACTGCAGTATGTTCCAGTACCGGTTCAGAAATATGGCCAACATGAGTTTGTGAACTGGATGGAGGACGAGATGTAGTTGCACCAGCCAGCCCTTTGGAAAGACAAATATACTTGAAAACCAGTTGCTTGTAATTATTCAGTAGGTCTTCCACATCATTGATAGTTAGATCCCCAGCATGGGCAAACAAGTATGGATATTCTCGAAATACTTTACTAACTGGATTTTCCTTCAAAAGCATAGCTGCTCCTCGATTCTCTATATCTGACAGGGACGGGATCTTTTCCATTGATGATTCCTCTTTTGCAAATGCATCATTGGTTCTATATTTTGTTTCAGAAGAATTGGTTTGAATTTGAGTGCCCGTTTGCTTCTTAGATTTCGATTCTGCTTTGGGATTGTTTCCTGAATTTTGATCAGATTGACAATTGGAATCAATTGAAAGGCCAGAAAGAACAGCTCGAGCAAATTCCATTTTCTTTTCATATTCACTCTCCTCCATAGATAGCAGTTTTGCGTCAATATTGGAGATGAAAGACTCTGCAGAGAGCATGTTTGTGAAAAAGTAGGCTTGCTCACCAACTAATCGGGATTGGCACCTGTACCGTTGTATGTACAACAAATTTGAATGCAGTTGAGGAGGGTTTGCCTGCATAATATAGGTTGGATCAACCCAACGTGAACTTGTGAGAAAATGCACAACTTCCCACCTATTAATAAATGTCAGGAGAACTATTTAAACCCTTCAAAAGGCTGATAGTCCGCAGAACAATTCCCATGTACTCGAGATGTGGATACAACTAACAAATTAAGGTAAGGAATGATTCAAAATATGCAAATAATCAGCAGGGTAAAATTAATTGTGGACTCCATCTATTCATTATGTAACATGATAGAAAACTATGGTGGAGTCAATTGCATATTACAACATGGTATTATAAAACCCATTAATATTACATGACGGTGTTAGCAAGATATTCACTCTTCTAGATGTACACAAATTTGCAAGGTGAATAACTAAACTCGATCAGCATCTTGAACAATAATGTGTTAGAGATTACTCCGTGCAAAGATTAGAAGTGATTTATATAGCCCATAAATTTTTCAATGCTTTAGGTTGAAGATGCAACCCGCTTTGCATATAAATCGCTTCAACTCATACACTTCCTGTAAATTCGCAAATAACTCCTTAGAATAAACTGTCACCACAGAAGGAAAGCAATGTTGATTTTGCTTGAACAACCTATTTTAAAATGAAGCATTTACATTGCAAAGCAACAAACATATTGCTGCATTAAGTAAATAAAGAAAAACAGCTTTTGGTCTTACCTTTATAGTAACAAAGATCAGAACAGGCAGAAACTCATCAGCTCCAGGAGGATTGTCATTTGAAGCATGAGAAGCATTAAACAGCAAATTGTTTATAACCTTGCAACAGTTGAGAATGCAAACAAGCTTGTCTCTCGGTGCTTTGTACATATTGATTTTTTGCAGCTCTTTCTGAGCAAGCTACCAACAAAGACATAAAGATGTATAATAACTCGTGACAATAAATGTTTACAGTCTTAGGCTATCATTTATAGTTGCCACCACAGGCAAATTGGAAGTTAAACTTTCTCTTTATTTTTCCGTGGTTTAGGAATCCCTTTTCCAAACATAATAAGAATATTAAGGTCAAAAGCATACTCCAAACAGAGTAGAAGTTGGATTTCTGTTCGTTGAGTAGGTTGACTTCTAGATAATGCAAGACAACATTTCTGGCTGTTGAACATTTATGCTCCTAGATAATACAAGATAAACCAATGCTGTTATAACACAAACATCATCTAACATTCAGTTCTAGAAAATAGACAATCTCAGGTTGATACTCTATACACAATGATAACTTTTACATTATGTTCCAGTTCCTATAAGATGAACAAAAGCATAACTAAATTCTTCTTTTTCTATAGAGCTTAGTGAGTTCAACTGCCACTGACAGT
The DNA here is from genome assembly GCA_026284465.1 of Erythroxylum citrifolium. NCBI lineage: Eukaryota > Viridiplantae > Streptophyta > Magnoliopsida > Malpighiales > Erythroxylaceae > Erythroxylum > Erythroxylum citrifolium. The sequence continues at coordinate 9,942,566 of JANKOE010000002.1, read as the reverse complement.
CCTAGCAACTGTTCTTTTGATCCCTTATAAATTAATTATTACTTGATTTTTGTTGCAACATTTTGTCCAGTATTGGATAAATTGGGAAAAACAAACCTACTTGAACAATGAGACAACAGAACTTCTGATTCTGAATATACTATATACTAAGTTAAGTTCTTTCAGAAACTTGTTTTGATTATTTAACAGTGTAATCCCTCAATAATGATGATCATGTTAAGAGCCTCGATAAGTCCAACAGATGCACAGTTAAGCATGGCACTAGCAAACATGTCAGCGCGGCAAATTTAAATGAAGCTAATGTTTTATGAAAAAGCTTGCAAAATATTCAACCCATCTAAATAAGGTAGTGCTCCTTGTCAACTGATTTTGGCACTGTAGGAAAAAGGGTACACTTCATATACTACAATATGACAATGCCAAAATTAAGGCAGACAGATCCGTTCTCTTCTAAACATGCGTATCTATACATTGAGGGCAAATTAACTATTTACATAACTATGTTGATTTGGATCATGACTGAAGATAAACATAAGTCATTTGACTTGAGCATCATCCAACACTACATTGGGAAATTCAGACATTTTGAAGTTTCGTGTACATATAAAACTATTAACAAGTCCTGCAGCAAGCCACTTATAACCACCTTTCATGTAATGATTCGTTGAACATGTTTAGCAGGTCCACTAGGCAGAGGATTCATTACACAATGCAGGGCAGAACCATACCATACACCACATAAAGAATGTTTTTAAAGGGAGTTTCTCAGCTTACAAGCCACGAAATTTCGTTCTGAAAGGCTGGCTTGATATCCAAATTTTCTGGCCGAATAAACTGTTGAATCAAAGACAACTTCTCAGATAGTTGGTTATCAACTTTTACATCATCTGGAAGTGCAAATACACGGGTAAATAACTTTGTCATTACATACTTCTCGAGTCCCTGTACATGAAAGAGAGTGCACATGAAAGAGAGTGCAGATGTAACAGATCAACATTATAACAGTCACGAACCATTAACAACACAATAATTGCTCCGTCAGTAAACTTACAAACAAAGTTGATATCACAAATTTTTCACGTCCCTGAATATGAAAGGGAGCACAAATGGTGGAAATGGAAAACTATCAAAATTTAACAAATGTAAGAAAATAAATCTACAGAAATGGAGGTGGACTGATGTTTTGGGACATTCAAAAAGTGGAAGCACGCAGCTGTTTGGACCAATCAGAAGCCATATTGATTAGATGATATTTCACCAATCCTTCAAGATAATGATTGTAGCAGTTGCACATGCAGAAAACAGTGTGGCAAACTATAACAAATGAGGAGGAGAATGAGAAACTTGGGATTTTGTTAATTAAATAAACAAATTAGCATAAAATTAGCACAGAGTAGGGAACAACACTGCTACAGATCCAATTAACAAATATTTGGACTACTATAGCCGAAATTTCAACAAAATAATCTTCCTATGAACTCATGTTGTGCACCGCACCTTTTCATCCACAGGGGATGCTGACATCGAATACTCTAAATGATAAAAAACCTAAATTATCATCATCATCTCATGATAGTTATTACAGAATCCTACACAAGTAAAAGGCAGGTCACTCACTTCACCAGCACTATCAAGCTCCTCCTCAGAACAACCGGCCCAAAGCGGATGGGCCCTGAAAGCCTTTTCCATATTGGCAAGGAACTCTTGTACCTGAACGCTGTCCCTTTCTGGATTAGGATCATTGTTTGAGAATGAGACAATGAAGCTGCAACCAAAGGCATGTCAGCTTTTAAAAGTTGCACAATAATGTCACATTATTAGACATTATTTTCTTCTGTTAACTGAGATTTGAAAGAAACAATAATAATGAAGGAGAATAATAAGACGAAGAAAGATATGAACATAAGAGAGTCAACCACGTATTTTATATGATCCTCAGCATAATTAACTTTATAAGCATACTCCTCCCAAGTAAATAAGAAAATACAGAACATATATGGGGTAAATATACAACTTAAACCTATTTAACTTCCATATTAGTAGGATGAAATATTCTCCCAGCAATATGCTACAACAATAAGACGCTTGATCTTCTTCTTGTAAGAAGTATCACGATTCACTAACTTAAAATCCAAGTTCATTTACTACAATTCAAGAACACACAAGCGATTTCTTGATCAGGAAGTTCACTCCACTGAAAAGCTAAGCAGACATAGCATTTGTATACGTGGAAGAATGCGCCTACTAATCTAAACCTGTTTAAACCAATGCAATTATAATCCAATTAACAACAAAAGTGACAATACCGTTTGATTCAATAAATAAAGCTCTTTGCGGAGGTTTTTAGACGATCGCCTCAACTCACACCCAACACCAGCTATCAATCTCACTCCAAAAAGAAAACAAGAAATCAAATTATCTGTATGTGCGTGTGGAAGACATGTGTGTGTGAGAGAGAGAGACCTCTTAATGGATCTGACGAAATCGGAGGCGGAAGGTTGACGCATGCGCTCGAGGAAGTCCTGAAGACCTAAGAACACGTCCGCGTTCTCCATAACCCCTGACCACTTACGCTTTTATTCTTTGCTTACTATTCTCAAATTCACAAGAAGAAGAAGAATAAAGAAGAAGAAATTCTGATGTCAGTGAAGACTGATGGTTAATCTCAATCATTAACGTCAACCATATTTAGCTTTGACTTGCATTTCCAAAAATAAATTATTTGATCAGCTTATAATTTTCCACTGTAGCTTTCACTAATTAAACTACCAACAAATCATCTACTCAGACAGGAAGCAAGCGATTCAATTGGGTCTCAAAGACTCCAAATTCAAGAGGTTGTCCTGTTAAAAAAGAAAGCCAGGCAAATCAATCTCAAGAATTACTAAATCTGGTGTTTTAAACCTTTCATTAATCATTGTTTAAAATCGTGATGGAGTTCTTATAAGTAATCAAGCACTTAGCTTTCCTATTAATATAGGAGAAGATAGTAGGTTTTGGCACTACTGATTTCATTAATAAGGCTAACACAGAGAGATTACAAATGGAGGAAGTAATAAAATTCATAGAGCTGGTGATATATATAAGCTGAGGGGAACTACAGCAGAATGACAAGTTTGCATCAAGTATGTTTGTCACATGTTACACTAAGCTCATCTCTTCTCTTCTCATCTCTTCTCTTCTCTCAGAGTTCTGATGTATACTGAAGCAACCATATATATTCAAAAACACAACCTTCTTCTTCTAACACTCGCGTATATACAGTAGGCTAGGCTTCCACACGAAACACATACGCTGTGTCTTCTACAGGTTGAAAATTTTTATGCCCAGTATACACTTGCAATGCTATCTCGTCCATTTCTCAACTGCCCTTTTAAGTTAAAACAGAGCACTCCACACAGCTCCATCCCCTTCGCCACACCTTTCGTGAACAAATTTTATCTTCTCCACCGATTTGCAGATCCCACTGCAGCTCCAGTCAAAAGATGCAATGCACACATTGCCTGCCTGCGCCTTCCATTCACAGTCTGCGATACCGGAGCAAAAACAATGTTAACATCAATGAGAGAAATAAAGAAGATTAGACAAAAATGAGGCACAACAAACAGTTCCTGGAATTTGTAACAAGAATACCTGGTGGAGTTCCACAGCACATATTGCGGTCATCTATGTGCTCAACTTCAAGACCAATAAACCAAGAACCAAGTGATACATCTTCATTAGCATATTTATGCAATATGGGCCTGCAGCAACAATTTGAGTATTTCAATCAAGTTTTACACATTTCTGCCAGATATGCAATCTTTGAAAATATGATTCTCAAAATAATTGATGCAATGATGCATCTAAAACTTGATGCTCTAAATAACATCTTTTCCTGGAATGAGTGGATTAAAATCTTTGACAGCTGATTTTTGCAAAACCATACAATCATAGAGCTGTGTAAATTGTCCAAAATTTTAGCAAATTACGCAATCCTTACTGGTTAATGGAGATGTATGTGGCCAGGTCCTTTGAGAGTGCATATATCTGACCAGTTGCATGTCGAAAATATTTGTTCCCTTCCTCTCCAAATTTCCAATACTCTGGCTCGTGATACTTGACATTCCTGAATAAAAGAAAGAGCTCAGCATATGTCTGTGAAGATCCAAAAAGATAGTAGAGAATTGAATATTTCCATCATTAGAAACTGCAGAGGACTACTTTTGAGAAAGAACGGGTCCAGATTTCATACACCCAACGTAGACCCTAGGCTTTGAACGATGCCGAGCAAGAGTAGCAGCAAGCACACCTACAACAGCAGATGTTGAAATATAAATCAACATACTAACATATGCATCTGGGCTAACAGCAAACTGAAAATTTTCAGCATCATAGTATTAGGTGCAGTGCCTACCCAAATTGACATGAACATCATCATCCACCTTGATATAGAATTCAGCATCCCACTTAGCAACTGCTGTGGAAAAGAATATTTTTGTTTTTGCAGACAATTCATGGTATCCTTCCACGTGTTCCTGTAACATTTGGAAGAAAGGGTGAAACAATGATTGGCACGCTATGTGGTGTTTTGCACACAAATATTGCACATGCTATCTCACCAGCCTAAGGAAATCCTTATGCTGAGCATCTTCTGAATCAATGGCTCTATCCAGAATGCTGTTGGATGTGGCACTGAAACAATTTACAAGGATATACTTGATCAGTTCATCGTACAAAGTATGTTTTGCATAAGCAGAGATCTATATTGCTGTTTCATATCTCGCAGTAACGTCGGCATTGACCCATGCAATTCTTTAGTCAACAACTTCCAAAGATGTGCAAAAATATAAAGCACTAGATGTATCATTTCCATTACAAAATGAAGATGCAAACCTCAAATAGAGAGAAGGGATAAAATGAAAATTAAACGGATAAAGCAAAAGTTCCATCATCATTATAGTCAAACCTTAGGCTCAAGTGAATCTCTCTATCAGGGACCAATTTTCTTGACTAAGGATTCACACAAAAATATGACCGAAAATGGAGCTTGTATCACTAAATATCTACAAATCCATAAATATGCATCACCCAGAAACACCTTTCAAAAGCATCTTTGCCGCAAAAACAGAGTCTTAAGATGCTTATTTCCGAATCTGTTATCTAATAACCAATAATGTCTGGCTACAACAGATAGTTTTATTCACAGGGTCAGTTCATCAACAAAGAATGAGAATTCACGCAGTGAATAGACTCAAAATAGAACCAAAAAATAAACATGAAAGTTGAGCATAACTTTGCAATCTAATTTTTGGTTGCATAACTACTTGTTAGATCTTATCAAAACAACCAGAATGAAGAATAAAAGAAAAGGGGAAGCCAACAGAAAGAAAGTGATTTGTAAATTCAAGCATAAGGGGACATTTTTTTGATGGAATTAAAAGATCAAGCAAACTTTTGAAAATAATGGCATATTAAGGAAACAAGCACAGGGAAAACACCATGTTACTATAAAGGATGATGCAATAGTAAGTCCTTGAAGGTGCACTCACTTAGAAGTGAATGCATTGACATCAAGCCATTCCATATTGAATAAAGATGCTATAAGCATCAAAAATAGATGTGTAATCATCTGCTGAGGTTTCACAATTCAAATGCAGAAGGAATTCATCCTTGTTTGTTTGTGTCTTCTATGATTAGCAAAAGTGTCCAGGAAAAGAAGTAATAGTACGACTTTTACTCTCTTGAGTTCAATTTGACATTCTCACAGGTCATACACAAATTCAAATCTCAATAACTACATATTGAAAAGAGCGAACATGTGCTCCTTCACGTCCTGCCTGATATAACTAAGAGCGAAGTCTGCAACTTTAAATACAATCAAAACTAGCCCAAAAATCTCCAGAGGGTAGGCAATTAAATCATTAGATCTTCAAATGAATACAAGATCCAAAAGAAAATTTCTTCTCCAATTCGGTTCAATAGCTTATCAACAAGACTATTCCACAACACTGCATATATCATTGTCCGAGCGATTTAACCAAGATGCAAAATAAGTTTATGAGCTTACCATAAATTTCAAAAGTATTTCTTAAATAAAGATAAAGAATTTACCTATGACCAATCATGAATCGGATGACAATGCCCTTCTCATTCTCAAGTTGGAGAAGCTTTTCCCCTGATAAAACAAATAGTCCATTCAAATTATTAACAAACAAAATCCAATGAGGTGATCACTGAGAAAGGAAAGTGGAAACTGAATTGCACCTCGAGGCATCCAAGTCTCTCTAACTGAATCACGCCTCTTTCTACTGCTAAAAGCAGTATTAATTCCAATAACCATGAACACTTTCTGTTTTGGCGAGCCATCTTGAGACAAGGATGAAGCTTCAGAGGATGATCCGTTACTGCTCATCTCCTTAGAGCTCCGAGATGCTGCCAACTGCATTTCAAGCATTGAAACAGACTTCTCTAGCGATCTGACATGCCTCCAGAAAAAGAAAACTCATAGAAGTGAATCATATGTACAGAAGCACAAATTAACAAAGTATGAACGCCATGGGGCTAATCTAATTAAAGAAAATAATGCACTCACTGGATTGCTTCATGGGTTTTCAGAACTTCGTCCATCACATCATTGTCAACTGAATTTTTCTGCGTATTAGCCACAAAATTATGAGGAAAACAAAGAAACGAAAAAGGAAATACAACTGTATAAGCACAAATACTCCGATACATATGTATTGAAACTATAACACTAAAGAGGAAGCTCCAGAAACCTTCTTAGGAGCGGAAACTTCGGAGACGACTTGTAGCTCCTGTTCATGTCGACGCAGAGACATGAGCTGACCGTTGGATTCAGGTGGTACCCACAATCTGGAAACATCCAATTCACAAACAGAAAGTAGATCAACCCAGATTGCATTTCATCCATCGGAATCAGACAACTAAAATAAAAAGCTCCAGGGAGTACGAAACCAGACAAATAAGAAATCATGAATTTAGGGAAATGAAACCTGTTGGAGAAGAGAATTCCCAGAGCGAAGCAAGATGCACATAGAAACGGAATCCATTTTAGAGATATTCTTGGAGTGCTACCTCCCCGACTCTTCATTGTTTCAGTGTCCGAAACCGTTTAGAAAGAGATAAGAATTGGCAAATGAAGCCGATGGAAGCTCGTTCCTATAAAGAAGAGAGTTAATGGGAGACTTCAGTTTTATCTTTTATCTTCTTCTTCGTACTTGTTAAAACATTGCAAATGAATGATAGACAACGCGCGTTGGGTTGGACCGTCAAACTTCAAAGGGCTAAGATGGCTGACTTTCTGTCGAGATAGTCACGGCGTGAATCTCACGTCGGCGGCTCCACCCTTCTCCTCCTGCCTAACAGAGTCAGTCACGCCACGGGTCAAGCTTATGCTTTATCAATTATTAAAATGGACCGCGCGTCTCGGTTCACTGTTACGCCCATTGCCTGGCACGTTCCTCTTTCTTTTTTATTTAATGAAATTGGATTTTCTTTTTGGGTGTGTATTTACGGACGAGTTCAGTAACTAATCTCTCGTTTGTTTGTAACTATTTTATAAAATGGGACAGCTGACATAAAAATTTAAGATTGCTTCATACCCAAAGTCAAGATCGAACTCTTGACCTGAAAATTCTAATTCTTATTTTGATTGGTAAATGATATCAAAAGGAATAGAATGGCTTTGCTACTTGAACGTGAGTAATTGTGATTGGCATCTTTGGGATGATTCTGATTCATCCCAATATGCTGTTTTGGTATGGGATTCACTTTCACAAGCCATGGAATTAGTCATACATTAAAATAAGACTGAAAATTTAATAAAAATTAATTAATTAATTTTAGTTTATAAAAATTTATTAATTTACAAAAATCGATCTATTAATTAAAAATTTGATCAATTTTTAAAAACAAATATTATTAAAATAAATTAAATTAGAAAATAAAAATTTGATAAAAATTAGACGGTTCAAGATTTTTACGGCTAAATTGATTAAATCGGAATTTTTGTACTCTAATATAAAGTTATTATAATATTATTTAGTAGTTAATCATTTGATTTCGAGGCTCTTTAAATTATATTTTTATAAAATATCATATAACGCAAATACTTAGTTTGTAAAAAAGTGTCTTCTTTGTCGTTGACGAGTATATAGACCCATTCCTCTTTAGAGCGCCAGTTCTGCAGTTTCAACATGGAAAGTTAACGCTCCTCGTCTCTGAAACAATGACACTTGCAATGCAATTAAAGCGTAACAGCATGGTTTAATTTTGTAATACCACTTCAACGGCAGAGTGGGCCGGTTCACTTCTTTAAAGCATTAAATATAGTAGTTGATTTCAACTTTGTATAGTACGGATAAAGACATTACAAGTATAACGGATCTTCCCTTCGGTTAATCAGTTCTTTCGTTAAAATTTATTGACGTATTTATATTATAAATATATAGATAAAATTAAGGGAGTAATTAAATAGTAACTAGTATTGTCGTTAACTTTTAAAATTCTACTAAATTAAATTTATTATTCAGTTATAAATCACTTACTCACAAATAATTTATTTATAATATAATTATTATATTTAAAAACATGTTTTCATATTATTAAAAAAATTAAATCCTTACTTCTCTAAATAAAGTCCTTATCAGCAGATTACCTGGAATGTTTAGGTAAGTAAAGGGCATTTCGTGAAAGCTAACTAGTCGTTAAGCAGACGGACCAAGTAGTCCTTGATGAAGACTTTTTAAAGTTTTCCACTTTCAAACATGCCGGCTTCACTTTATACGATTGAAAGTGAACTCACCTTTATTTTTGTACATCGGGATTTACATGATACGTGAAGCATATTCTGTAATGTTATGTTTAATTGGATATAAAGTTTTTAATAGAATAAAATATAATGGACTAAAATAGAATTATTTATAATAGAATAAAATGTAAATAAATATAATATTAGAAAATTATTGTTTGAGAATAATGGAAGAGTTCATAATGTAATACAGTGAAATGTTATTTGGCTGAAAGGTTTGTAATGTAATATAGTGTTAAGTTGTTTATCATTTTACATTTCATCATAAACTCTACAAATATGAGGTTTTTTTTTACTGTTTAGAATAGAATGAGATGTAATATGAAACCCTCCTTTTTTTATATCTTATTCTTCATTATAAAACCTCGTCCTAAACAATAAAAAATATTACATTTCATTCCGTTTTATTATAAAATTCCCAATCAAACACGACTTAAGGAAGAAGGTGAGTACGATCGTGTTTAGTCTTAAACCCATATTAGGCATCTTTTTTGTCATCTGAAATTCAAATCTTTAAATTAAAGAAGGAAGAAGTAACACATTAAAGTGTAAGAATGACATGGAAAATCAATTATATTCAAATAAGAAGGATTTAGTTACTAGCAGTAGCGAAGCTTGCCCACTCTCAATTTTTTTAAAAAAGAAAATATATATGTATATAGAGGTTGTCCATCTTAAAAGAATGTCATTGCCTATGGTAGATTGAATTAAAAAAAAATTATATATATATACCTTGGCCCCCCTGAAACAAATTCTTGATTTCGCCAAATTCTTGATTTCGCCACTGGTTACTAGGGTAACTAACATATTACTATACTTCGTAACTTTAAATATTCTTAACTTTTTATTTTAAAATTTTAATTTTAAAAAATTCATCCTCTCAAAATAATGATAAAACATGTGTATAATATGAATGACACGTGTACTAACCAAATGATACTTATACGAAGATCTAACTTTAATTTTTAAACTAAATTAATTAAATTAAATTAAAATAATAATTTATTATAATTATCTTAATTTATTGATTTAAAATAAATTTAATCAGTTTGAAACAAATTTAATGATTAAATTAAATTACCGTATTATGTAACTTCAAAAGGTTGATCTAAATCGTGCTCATTTAAAGCCCGAAACTTCTCGTTTGGGCCTAAAACATTTAGCTTTCACAAAGGTCATAAAATTTTGGGCCACCATTTTGCAAAAGAGCATCTTGTCACATCCAATCCAACGTACGAAATAATGTATATTCTTTTTCCTTTACGACACGCATATGCTACTTTAAAAGGGATCACTAGGAATAACACTAGATTGACCTACCAATATTCCTAATTTTTTAAAATTAAAAGTATAAAATAATATTTTTAATTAAATTTGAGTTTGAGTCGTCTTTAGACTTACTCAAAATCTAACTTTTCTAAATAAGCGATATTATCTTATTTGTAAAAATTGAGCCTTAATTTTGTTTGAGTTTAATTTAACTCACATATCGTTCGATTAAAAACACCTAAATTTAAACTTATACTTAATTTACATCGAAATAGTTATAAACTTTATTTGGTAAAATAAATACATGTTACATTGTGTCACAATCGTATCACCTTTAGTTTTATACAATTCCGAAACTTTTTTTTTATTCGAAAAAATTTCACAGGCGGATAAGCGGACACACCTCTCTAAAGATTTAACTAGCGCACCATCCTACAGATGAGTTAAGCAGGCGCATTTTATCTTCGATAGTTTAATTAGTTCTCCACCTATAAGTAAACCCCGGCTACTTCGAAACACGTTAACTCTTATTTGGTAAAAATCACAAAACAAAGGTTTTAAAATATAAATACTAATAGGAAATCAAGGAGCATAGATAGAAAAGGAAAAGCGAAAGGACAATTGGCCGAAAAAGGAAAAGAATAAAAAAATAGGTCGGTTGCCCTAACAGGTCCATCCAATCTGCTATATAAAGGCATCCCCAAACCTACACCATTCGTACGCAGCGCACTCTAAACAAACACCAATACTTCTCCTATCTCCCTGTCTCGTTTCAATTCAAGGTTCGTTCGTTTCTTTTCTTTTTATTTTTTTCATCCATCTATCTTTAATGTTATCTGATTTTTTCCTGTTTCGATTGAGCCAATTGATGTGTTAAGATACGTTGATTTTCTGGAGGTTTAAATTAATTTCCTTGTTGCCAAATCTTTATAGATCTGCGAATTTCGTTTTTATTTGGTGTTACGATTTGGATGTTCTTGATTCAGAAGGATTCCGATTTTTTAGCTTGGACGAATAATACGTTATCGGCTGGAGTGTGTTTGTTGGGCTTGAAAGTTTTGATTGTGGCCTTTATACGAATAATCTTGGTTCTAGGCGTCAGATTATATTCATCTCACTTATTTCTCGACCTGGGTGTATTTCATGGTTGACGTGCGAATTTTGATTAATTTTTTCTTGTACAAAAAGAAAAGATTTTGGAAAACTTTTACGTCTTTATGTGTTTTGGGATCTTTTTTATTCTTTTCTTTCTTCTCGGACATGTAGTCTTTATATCTAAATCTTTATGCGTACTGGATTTTCTGAAATTACTCTAGACCTTTCTAGTAAGTTTGGTAATAATATTAAGACTTGTTTATTAGGATTTTGTTTTAGGTAATCTTTTTAAGTAATCTAGAAGAGCACCTAGTTTTGCATTTCTTCTCCGTTGTGTTGGGATTTTGGTTTTCTTTTCCTGTTGATCTCTTGCCCCAGGGAGTCGTGTAAATTTGAATTTACTTGCATATGATTATCTCTAAACGAATGTTTTTTTGTTTATGCTATTTGGCTTTGTTTATTGTTGAATTGTTGGTGTTCAGTAAATTTATTTATACCAGGGGTATGTGAGTGATGCCCTATATCTTCATGATTGTCAACTTATCTCGGAAGTGTGTTGTTGGATTTCAGGAAGTTTGCAGTTCAGTCTGCTTTATTCTGCAGTTTGACAAAGTGGAGGGCGTTAAGCTTGAATCCTCTTTTATGTCTGAAAGAGCCTCCCTTTTTCTGTCAGTAATTGGTTTACTTGGAGAGTACAGTCCTACGTCTAGAAAAAAGAATAGACATTCTTCAGATAAAGTTGGCTGCATGCATATTGAGTTATTTGAGGGCCATAGTACACATCTTCGAGGTTGCCAGTTTATACAACCTTCTTTGTCTGCCGGTAACCTGCCTAGGGGCTTCTGAATAGTTCGATATCTGTGTCTTCATTCTGTACATCAAGATGGCTTTACAGAATATTGGTGCTTCCAACAAGGATGATGCCTTTTACAGGTATAAGATGCCTAAAATGGTGACTAAAATTGAAGGTAGAGGAAATGGCATCAAGACCAATGTGGTTAATATGGTTGAAATTGCAAAAGCTTTAGGTAGACCAGCTTCTTACACCACAAAGTACTTTGGCAATGAGCTTGGAGCCCAATCAAAATTTGATGAGAAGACTGGTACTTCGCTTGTGAATGGGGCTCATGAAACTGCAAAGCTTGCAGGGCTTCTCGAGAACTTCATCAAGAAATATGTTCAGTGTTATGGTTGTGGTAATCCTGAAACGGAGATTCTCATCAGTAAGATGCAGATGATTAGCCTAAAGTGTGCCGCCTGTGGGTTTATTTCCGATGTCGATATGAGGGACAAACTTACGACTTTTGTCCTTAAGAACCCACCTGAACAGAAAAAAGGTTCCAAAGACAAGAAGGCTATGAGGAGGGCTGAGAAGGAAAGGATGAAGGATGGTGAGGCAGCAGATGAGGAGCAGAGGAAAACGAAAAAAGAGACTGGAAAGAAGAAAGGTTCTTCTACCAGCTCCAAAGATGCTTCAAAAGGTACGTCAACCAAGAAGAAAAGCAATGGTTCTGATTCCGATCACTCCCCAGCTCACAGTCAGGCTGGTGAAAATGACCACACAACTGCTGATGATGAAGATGACGACGATGTCCTGTGGCAGACTGATACCTCAATGGCAGCTGCTAAACAACGCATACAGGAACAGTTGAGTTCTGTTACCGCAGATATGGTCATGTTATCTACTAATGAAGAGAAACCGAATCACGGAAGGAAGTCTCCAGCGCATGAGAATGGTCCTGGGGCCGCTGACACTCAAGTCAGGCTGGTTGATGAAATAAAAGAATATCTGAAAAAGGGTTCTTCTCCAACCCAGCTGAAATCCTTCCTGGGTTCACTTTCGGGGACATCTCAGGAAGTTACGATAGCTCTGTTCACTGCTCTCTTTGAGGATGTTGAGAAAGGTTTCGCGAAAGAAGTTACCAAGAAGAAGAACTACATAGCAGCAGCAACTCAGGATGATGGATCCCAAATTTTTCTTCTGAACGCCATTGAATCATTCTGTGGGAAAGCAAGCCCCGAGGCAGTGAAAGAGGTTGCGTTAGTTGTCAAGGTATTGTATGACAGTGACGTGTTAGAAGAAGAAACGATCATGGAATGGTACAATAAAGGCCTAACTGGTGGGAATAGAACCTCCATAGTTTGGAAGAATGTCAAGCCTTTTGTTGAGTGGCTTCAGAATGCGGAGTCTGAATCGGAAGATGAGTAAGTTGTAGTAACTGCTTGAAAAAGGCCTTTCGTGTTAACTTTGAACGCGTTTGCCGTTTGTTTCTGTTGGATGTTTGAAATTGGTATTTGTCTTACTGCAAGGAGCCGTATGTGTTGCATGGTGGGTGATCTTACTGATAGGTGTCCATAAATGTAATAAGAGATCATTGTGACAGTTTCCGGTCCAATGGTTCTTTTTTAATTACAGTGGTTTTTTTTAAATGTTTTTGTGACGTTGTCTGTATCAGTCTTTAAGGTCTGTTTCTTTGCTCGAACTATATTTACCTTTTAAGTAAGATCATAGTCAAAGAGTTTGGGATTGGAAGTGCAATTAAGTCATATTAATAGGTTTGAAACAAATTTTTTGAATTAAAATTGCAAGAAAATTGGAGCTTACTATAAACATACATTTTGAAGTATTTTAATAATTATTGAAATAATGTAATAAAAATATGAACTGATTAAGGTTTTTTAAACACCTTCAATGTTTGGCGCCACTTTTATTTTTCTGTTGTTTTTGGTTTCTGTTTCTTGTTTTTAGTTTCTATTTTTTTTCTAAAAAAACGAAAATCTTTTGGTTGAGATTTGCAATATAAAAACTGAAAACAAAAATCTGTTTGGTTGAGATTTTTAATAAAAAATTGAAAGCAAAAATATGTTTGGTTTTATTATTATTATTATTATTAAATTATTCTTATTATTATTATTATTAAGTTATTCTTATTATTATTAATTTTTATTAAGTTATTATTATTATTATTGTTATTATTTACTGTTAATAATAATAATATTTTTATTTTTATTTTTATTTTTATTAATTATTGTTATAAATTTTTCACTTACTATTTTTAATATTATTAATTTTATTATACCAAATTAATTATCTTATTATTATTATTATTATAAATTTTATACTTTTATTATTATTATTATTATTCGAGATAGAAAATAGGAATATGTTGTTTTTCTGTCGAAAAAAATTTGTTGTCAAAATTCAGAGAAATGATGTTTTCTGGTTTCTGTAAAACTGTTGTGGTTTTTTTATTTTCAGAAATAAAAAATCACAACAGAAAAAACCAAACACGTTTTAATTACCTGTTTTTTTTTTACAAAAACGACAACAAAAAATAGAAAAGAAAAACGGAAACAAACAGCCCTAAGCTATCACAGTTTAGTTTAAATATGTTATCTATTTACTCAAATAATTATTTTCCAAATTTATATGTTTATCTTGTTATATTTTAAATTACGACTTCTGATTAGATTGAAGATGAGATAAATCTCTTACACGGCTGTTTAATTTGTGAATTTAAAGAAATTGTCATTAGTTGTAATGAATCTTTAAGTTTAGGAAAACTGAACCGCCCTTAAACAAATATTGCAATGGTGTCGTGTCTGTATTTTTCTAAGGCAATATTCATTTTTAATTAATTAAACAATGGTTAAGAGATACAATAAGAATTAGTTAGTTAAAATGGTAATTTAGAGAAAGAATCTGACCAATGATAAAATGGTTCCTCAACTTCTGCGCTATTACTTCTCTCCGACTCCCGGACGGCACTGTCTTCCCTGTTCTCTCGCACTCGCACACTCACTCTTTTCATGATAGAGACACATTCTCATGTGTTAATAAACTCTTCCCTTCTCTACTCTCTAAACTCTCTAATCTAGTTTTCCCAACCCTAATTCTACAATGCCTCCGTCTTCTTCCGCCGATCTTCGCTGCGTCGACGCCAGAATCTGGCGTGCCTGCGCCGGCTCCTGCGTACAAATACCCACCGTCGATTCTAGGGTCTACTACTTCCCTGAAGGTCATATGGAGCAGTCTTCTGCTCCTACGTCTCGTCCGATTCTCTCCAACCACCTTCTCTCTAAACCCTTGATTCCTTGTCGAATCTCCGCCGTCCATTTGCTTGCTGATGAGGTCACTGATGAGGTCTATGCCAGGCTTCTTCTTGTTCCTCTCCTCTCTCCTTCCGTCGGTCGTCTAGAACCTTCTCCTATAATCCCGCGGGACGGTTGCGATGACGATAAGATTGTGGCGTTTGCTAAAATTCTAACGCCGTCTGACGCGAATAACGGAGGCGATTTCTCCGTTTCGAGATTCTGTGCTGATTTGATCTTCCCGCCGTTGAACTACCAAGTGGAGCCTCCCGTGCTGAAGCTACACGTCACTGACATTCATGGAGTTGCTTGGGAGTTCAGGCACATTTATCGGGGAATGCCGCGGAGGCATTTGTTGACTACTGGATGGAGCAAGTTTGTGAACAGCAAGAAGTTGATCGCTGGTGATTCTGTGGTTTTTATGAGGAATTCTAGAGGACAGATGTTCATCGGAGTGCGTAGGTCCGGGAGGTTCAACAATGGCGGTGGGGATTTCGCCAGGTGGCGTGAGCAGATTGGTCATAGTGAAGCGAAGGTGAAGGAAGACGGATTCTCGAGGAGCGGGCGGGGGAGAGTGTCGCCGGAGGCGGTGGCGGGGGCTGCGGAGATGGCGGCGCAGGGGCTCCCGTTTGAGGTGGTGTATTATCCCAAGGCGGGATGGTATTCGGACTTCGTGGTGAGAGCTGAGGTGGTGGAGGCTGCTCTTAGTGTGTTGTGGACTGCGGGGTTGAGAGTGAAAATGGCTATGGAGACGGAGGATTCGTCGCGAATGACGTGGTTTCAGGGGACAGTGGCTGCTGCTTCAATGCCCGATTCTGGGCCGTGGCGAGGCTCTCCTTGGCGCATGCTTCAGGTATATACATATAACTATATTAAATACATATGCGCCAAAAATTAGCACCTCTGAATTGGATTGGAACAGAATTTGTATGCAAAGAAAAAACTTGTTTGTCTGTATTGTTCTCGTGAGGATATGTGCACAGTAAGTTCATTGGTGTAATATTTGTTACGTGGATATCGTTGATTACGCAAAAGTTATCATCTAGGAAACCATGTTAGGGCATGGCCTACTATGAGAATTTGCAGTTGAATGCGTAAGTGGATTTGATGCTTATGTTTTGAATTCTTGAGTATATTCTGTTGGAGACGTAATTTTTATTTTGATGTTGGTTTCTCTGATTTGGTGAATTGACGTCAGCAAGCCATATTATTTGTGTTTTCTGCGTTTTTGAAGTAATAAAGTGTATGAAGTTGTTACTGATACTAGTCTGGCAAATACTCCGTAATATAATTTTTTCTTGTCAAGCTTTTATGTCAGCAAGCCATAGAATGAAGGTTACCCTTCATTTAATTTCTAGCTGGATTTTACTTGCCTGCAATAACCGAGTGAATATGGCTCAAGTGAAATCGATATTATTGTTTCTCCTTGTAAGTTACATGGTTGCATAATGAAATAGACTACAGGTATAAATTGAAACTTGTGAATGTAATTACGCTTTCCTCTGTTGCTTGTTATTTCTTTTGTTTTTGGTTCAACTTCTCAATGTTATTTTACTGCTTTGTACATTAGTTAAAAAGTGCACCAACTTTTCTTTGTCCATCTCTTTCTCTATCTCTCTCTGTAACACAGGTTAACTGGGATGAACCTGAAGTTCTTCAAAATGCAAAGAGAGTGAGCCCTTGGCAAGTTGAAATTGTTTCACCGACACCACAGTTTAATGCTGCTTTTCACCCCCCTAAGAAATTCAGATTTCCTGAAAATTCTGGAATGGTCTCAGTCGGAGAGCCAGAGCTTTTCTTTCCGCTGTCAGACCTAACAAATTCAACAATGGGGCACATGGGCCCACCATTGTTTAATACCCACAATTTTCCTGCTGGCATGCAGGGAGCCAGGCAAGATCCTTTCTCTATATTCAGTTATTCCAATTTTTTAAGTGAAGCAGATTCTCAGATTCGAACTGATGTTACCTTCGGCAATAATACGGTACCAAAGTTGAAAAGTGTGTCTACTGAGCTGAATATTGGGAGTTCACAATCTGAGAGTTTATCTCCAGATAGTCTTAGTCACAGTAGCGTGCAGTCTTCTGGCAATCTTGGTGGAAACCAGGCTTGCAACCCGGTAAAAGTTGGCAATAGTACATTTCAGCTCTTTGGTAAGATCATTCACATGAATCAACCTGTTGAAAATGGTTTAGAGTATGTTGGGGTCATGGAAGACGATGGCATTAAGGGATACAATGAGACAGAGGACGTAAATAGTGATCAAGATCTTCCATTAACTTCATCTTACACAGAACTACTCAGCAGGGTTGATGCTGGATACCAAAGAGCTTCAGCTGTGGAAGCTTGCTTTTTGTGAAACAATATCTGCACTTTCTGGTGCAGTAGTATCTGTACAGGTATGCTTGCTGTTATATGAGATTCTTTTGCAAAATAATTCCATTTGTTGAGTTAACTTTCTTCCCAGGACGTATATTGATTTTAAGTTGTCATTTTGACTTGTTAACCATGTTGCAGTATATTCATTATAATTTGCACATGATTACTACCTTCTACTGCAGAAGTTAGTCTGGGCATGTCATGATGGAAATTTGTATTCAAAATCTGTTGTGATGATTAAGCCGGCAATGTATTATTTTACTCATATTCCAATATTTTCTTGAATCAATGGATTTATGACATGCCATGTGGTGAAACTGGCGTTCATTTGATATAACTAGCGGCGTTCAGGTCAAAGTTGAAATGCACAGATACGGCACGGTAAAGCAAAGCTCTTTCCCTGCTTTGCATTTGGCTGCATGGGTTGCCTATTGCAGAAACATCCTCAATAAATTGTGAACAAGCACTTCCATATCTCTTCTTTCCTGAAAGCTAATTTTAGTAACTTTCTTTGCCGGAGCAACAAAAGGTCCCATGTTACTCCATACGTAAAGCCCTGCTTTCTCCCTGGCTCCATTGAAATAAGTTGGACTCAAAGTTGCTGTAATCTTGATTTTCATTCATTCTGAAATTTATGTGGAACCAGTTGCACATTTTCATAACAACTGCGGTGTTTGACATTCTTCTGTTGATGTCCTATGTTTGCAGGTACTATTTAGCAGTTGGGAGCTGACTTCTTCTTTAGATCGTAGTTTGTAGTAAACTACTGATGCTAGTATTTTCAGTTAGCCAAATTGGCAACCGAGACACTCGTGACTGATACACTTTTAAATGGGAATTTGTTGTGTTGGTGGTATGTGTGCATATTTGCGTGTGATTGTGTTTGATTGTCATTTTCTTTAAATTCTCATGTTTGAAAGTCTAAAGAAGTAAATTCCGATTCCGACTACCGGATTTTCTCATAGATCTGAAGATCCCAACTTCAGCGATCTAATTCATTTAAAGATACTTCATATCAAATACCAAGTTTATAAACACGTTTATCTGCTCTCCCTTGCGTGAGCAAAATATTAGAGAGACACCGACAAAGGCTACCGTAACAATCTGCTAAAACAAAACCCACACGCAGACGACGGAGAATTTATCCAGAGTCGGAGCTCCGGGAGTTCATGCTGCTGGATTTGTAGTATGTGGAAAATCTCCGGGCTGGTGGTTTCGGCTTCGCGGGCTTCTTACGCAACCCGAATATCTCTTGCACCAGAGGTACGTGAACCAACACGAGCTTCCACGCCAAAAACCACCCTGTATTCAAATTATCACTTCATATACTAAACACACCTCCAATGAGTTAAAAAAATCCAGAGAAAAACAGAGAGAGAGAGAGAGACCGATACCAATCGATAAGAAGACGAACACGAAGGTGATCGCGAGAATCGGACGGATAACCAATAAATTTAGGGTTTCCCAATTAGAAATTGAAGAAGAAGAAGAAGAAGAAGAAAAAGAAGTCTCCATGATCCGAAGAAAGTCTGAGCCAATGACAACCTTTGACAACACGTCATTTATAAGACTAGAGCAACTGGGTCCCACAAAGTATTAAAACAAAAATATGCATTAACGATAAAAACAAGTTACTTACGAATTCTTTCTATCTAAACTACTAAAGAGTTTGTTCTAATTTCCCATAAATTGAAGCTTTCTTGTAAAATTCCTTATTTGTAATTTTTCTTTATTTCTTAGCTTTTTTAAAAAAATCAAATCTCATATATAATAATTTTTAAAATTGTTAGACCCTTTATAGAAATAAAATATGGAACCTAATAACTTGGGTTATTAATAAGAAAATGTAACAATTTTTGCCCAAGTCAGTTATAAATAATTTAAAACAATATAAAATAGGGGTATAAAATATGTAATAATTTGGAATTATAATTTTTATCTCATACTTATACATATCAAGAGTAATTAAATACAATTTATGATTCTTATGCTTGTTAAATAATTCATGCCACAAACATATGACCAAAAGTTTTTTACTATATTTATTACAAATATCTAAAATTTCAACTAATGGATTGACTCTTGGGTAAATTTTAAATGCTATACCCATGGTGATCCGATCTTATCCATATAAATGTATGGATAAGATTTAATAGAATAGGGTTGGATCAGAAGATTTGATGCGATACCCATGATATATCTTGTATCTTTATTCTTCTTCAATTTTATTTATTTTATTATATTGTAATTATATTCAACTCTTTCACAAAGAAATGACGATCGCCTTTGAATATATATTTTTATGTTACTTAACAATTAAAGCGTTCTTTCTCTATTTTAAATTATCTTTAATTGAATTTAATTTACTTCCCTAAAATTGTCCTTAGATTGCATCACACATGAAGTATCGAGCCCTTGAATTAAGAATTAGAAAAAGTTATGACTGTATATTATGTGACTCATTTAACTTCTAAGGCATGATACGATGTAAGTTAAGATCTTATAACTTATATTGATCCTTTTATATGATCGATTTTATACATATAGTAGGAGTCATGTACTACTGTATTAACTCCTTTTCATTTAGAGTGGATTTCTTATATTCATAAAATATTGTACAAATATTAGTTCAAACATACTTCACATGTAAGCCAATTTCACTAGTCAACTTTAAAATCCATCTTTCAAGAACTCACATTTGATAACTTAAGACAAATATATTGCTCAACTAATCACTTAAACTAATTTCTTTATGTTTATTATCTTTTTTTTTTTGTCTCCCAGGAGATGTCCACTGGGCCAAAGTCGATGACTAATCCCCCTTTGCGGTACTGATACATCCTTTGCAGGGGTTGCCACTGGCTCAGGAGTTTGCTGCATTCCCAAGGGCAGGGAATTAGAACCCGTAATCTAGGAATTAGAACAAAAATTGTTATAGGAATAGAAAGAAGGAACAGAATTCCTGATCATGTATATTTGATATATAATCACTAGAAATAGGATTAACATGTGAAGAGTTATATTAGTGTTTGGTATCAAATATTAGGAATGTTAATGATTTTTTTACTTATATTTGATTATTATATGATTGTGTTTTGTAAGCAATTAATTAAAATATTTTATATTTAATAAATAAATGAGTAAAATTATTTTTAATTATTCAATAAATTATTAAATATTAAACAATTGTAAATAATTTTTCTTATAAAAATAAAATTAAAACTATAAAGAGCTTGTATTATGATAAAATTAAATAATTTTTCTTGTACTTTCTTCACGAAGAGCTCGAGCTCTGTTTACTGTTGCTCTATCTTTTGCAAAAATTTCAGCTAATCGATCAAAATGGACAAATAGTTTCATATATAAAGCTAACGCTCCTTCATGGCTCTACATAATGATAGCAACATTATCATAAATAACTATGTGCACAAATAATAAATTCCAATACAAAAATAAATAGTGAAAAGATAAAATTTTTACTTAGACCTTTGCGCAACCCATATAAATGTCTTTTATCACCGATCACCATTTTTCATATTTTTTACTCACTAAGTTATATGCTTAGCACGGTGGATTTGTCCCGTGTAGGTTCAGAGCGAAGAGATTAAAGATTGGGACGAGTCAACTGCAATGGCCAAAGGAGTCTGTTTTATATTTCTCGAAAATGTATTGTATTTCGTGTGTTTGGGCCTGTAAATATTCTTTGGATTTTTGTTCTGAGATTTGATATGTAATATATGTGTGTGTTTGAGATTCTAAATAAGATAAATGTCAGTGTGATGTTTGGTTTTGTTTGTTCTGTCTTGGGTGGCATCCACATATCCTCCCATGGGGTCTTTGGGTGTTACATCTTATCTATCCAAATTTGCTACCATTTTTCTAAATATCCGATATGCATCTAAGTAGCTTCTTCAAAATTTTAACTTTAGATTCCATACGAGGTTTCACTTTAAAATCAGTTTTAGGCATTCTTTCTTTAAGATGCCTTTCAATTTCAACCTAATATCCATTCTTATAGTTACAATCTATCTTCCATGCGGTGCTTGCCAGATCAGAAACTATATCGACAAGCATTTTTTCTTCTTCACTTTTCTAATATCTTTTATTTTTCCCTCTTCCTTGAATAGGTACAAATTGTATATTATTTCTATTTTCTTCAGCAGATTCCATCTATAAGACATAATGAAAAGTAATAACAAAAATAAAGACAAATTACAATAATTAAAATGTTGCATATGTAAAGAAATAAATAATATTCAAATACTTTTAAGAAAAAAGTAAATAATTTATTAGAAATTATTGATAATAAATGTCATTGACCTCCTCTAACTCTCCATGATATAAACATCTCCTTTGCTAAATTATCTCTTTATATAGTCCATTCATCAAATATTATAATATCATCAATGTAATCAACATGGTCATTATTTTCTAGCATAACATTCAACTACCTTTTAGTAGATCTTTCCTCATATGTTGATGAAATAAGATTGTGAATGTAACAACGAGCTACTATGATATTAGTTTGAGTCTCATTTGAATAATAAGATAGACTTCTTAAGATTCTCCATTATAACTTTAGTAATCCAAATATCCTTTCAGTAACATTTTTAGTTGTAGAATGTTCCATTTTGAAGTACTCTTCTTAAGTATTTGGTTGATGTCCTAATCTCCATTCAGTAAGATGATATCATTGACCTCCATATGGTGCAGGAAATCCTTCGCAATATCTATATCAAGCATCAACAAGATAATGTTGACCTATTACATAATATGCTAAATATACTAACCACATGATTTTAATATAAAAAAATTTAGATATATAACATTGAATATCTCACCCTAAGGAATTTTTAATCCATTTCTTTTAGATAATGCATCTTGAAGCACCCTACCATAAAAAGCTGAACCTCCCCAAACAGGTAGTACATGTATAAATTGTATGTTTGTAAAACACACACCTAAGACATTTGTGACAATCTCATTTTTCCTAGTACAATATCGAGCTTTTTCAATATTTGTCAATTTACCTTAATATATGTACCATCTAAAGTTCCTAAACAATTATGAAATTAGATAATTCATATAAAGTCATTATCAACCAAAAGTAAATTTTGTACCAAATAAAAATCCACAAATGAATATTATTACATTAAACCACCTCCATCTTTTGTTGGTTTTATCAGGGATAGATTCAAGGACTTTAAGTATAACTCTACATAACTTAAGCACATCTCAATATGTTATGAAATGTCTAAGTACTTTCTCTCTCGAATGTCGAAAAACATACTTAATTACTCAATTTCTCTTGTCAAGGAAACGAGATGTAAAAATAATGCTCTAAAGTTGCTAATGCATGTAATGTCAAATGTCCACAATTATACCATGAAGAAGTGCTATTCAAACTAATGGAAGATGCCTATTAGGCTCTTTTATCATTATTTATAAGCCTCCTTAGTAGACATCATAATAAGATTAATAATGGCACAATAATTCTCATCCTTCTTCTTTTTAATGTGTACCATAAGTATAGAAAATCTTAATATTTAGGTGTACGAGCCATGATTACTATTAAAAAATAATAACAATAATCATGAAACATATTTTAAAAAAATCAAGCATTAGTGTTTAAGGAAAAAAATATTGGTTCTAGTTTAAAAATCAATTTTGATAAAACTTCAAACTTCTCTCAATCAAAAAATTAAGTTTAAAGGGAAATAGACTAAGAAGAAATAATATAAACACATAAATATAAGCTAATTGTTGACAAGAATGCGCATTTGATTCATGCGTGATGTGTTGAATTCTATATTTGAATTAGGGAAAGGTAAACTAAATACAGTTGACAAAAAGTAGAACTTGAAGGCTAAAATACAGTTGACAAAAGTTAAAACTTGAAGGCTAACTATTGAAGCATTTAAAGATTTAGTAGTAAATGAAGTACAAGAAGTCATAATAATATATTTTAAAAAAGCAAGGCGCATTTAACAGTAATAAATAAATTTAGAAAGTGGCAAATGGAGGCATCTCCTTTTGACAAAGAAAAAAAAAGATAAGATAACGATCACACTAAAGCTTTTTTAAGTTGATTGTTCTCTATAACAAATTGAAAGATTATATTTTTGTTATTGTGCGAACCCATATGAAAGTGAATTCCACTAAATATGGCTTTTGGTTTCTTGCTTCAGTGTTTATTGTCGAGATTTTCTTCTCTTGAATGATTCAACAGTAATAAACACTATGGTTTCTAGTTTCCTAGAAGTTCAAAACAAGTTCATATGCAATAATAATTGAGAAAATAAATAGAATTATCACACAATAACTAATACAATAATTCAAATAAATAATAGTACACCAAATAGGAATCAATAACAAAAAAGAAAAATAAAGAGATCAAAAAGAATTTTATAATAATAGAAATTGACCTAGAGAATTATGTTTGAGAAGCAACCAAAGAGGAAGAGAGAATAGAGAGGTTCAGTTGAGAAGAAACACAAAGAAGAAGAGAGAAAAGAAAGAAGTTGTGTTGAACGAATATGAGAAAAAAATCCAATTTTATTCCTATGACTGCTTATTTGTTATTCTTGATATTTGATTTTAGGTTGTACCTATACCCTCCTTAGGAATTGATTCTAGGTTATACCTATATACCTTAGAAATTGGCGATTCTTGATATTTGACTCTAGGTTATACCTAAATACCTTAGTTAATTGCCAATTCTTAATATTTGATTCTAGGTTATACTTATATACCTTAGTGAATTGCCAATTCTTCAATCTTGTCACGAAATTTTAGTACTGATTTCAAATGTGATTTCAATATTTAAATTATAAAACAATTTTTATTTAATAAAAGATTTATTAATGATCACCAAATGATGACCACTTAGTTCCTTTTACATTTTACTATAATTAAATTGATTTATAGGACTAAGAATTTTGACATGAGCATTTTGATCTTCTTAAGTGAATCACTTAATTGCATCGTAGTTTGACACTAATGATAGTGGTCTTGAAGATACAGCATTATATTTGTTGTACTAGTTTACTATTTACTTGGAAAATTTGTGGACTCTATGTATGATGACACTTGTTAGGGAATATCTAAAAAAAGGTGATGTTAGGGATTCAGGAAAAGAGTGAAAGTTGCAAAATGAGGGAAGGGGAGAGAATAAGAAAAGGAGGAAAAAAGAATTCAAAGAGGAAACTTGGGAAAGTACTATGTTGCCTTATTGTTTATTAATACAACCTTATAGAATTAATTCATAATAGAAATCCCAACAATTCCAATTTGGTCATAGCCACCAAAACACACAAACGACCTAACATCCTTTACATATGGTTTTAGTTTTAAGATGACATTCCCATACAATCCCAATACTTGGCTGGCATTGACCCTTCTGGAAATTCTTCTAATGGAATTAGGAATAGACACATTAGGCCTAGGTCTATCTGCTAGATTGAACCCAATTGGCAGATTTGGGTTTGTATCATTAGCCACTCCTATGGAAATGAACTTGTCCTTAAGGGGAAATTTAAGAAAATCTTTGATGAATTCATGGAGGGACTCCTAGGTAGCTTTTTTTAGGTGCTATGCTCCTTATTTAACAAATATGTATGGGATAAAGACTCCATATTGAAGGAAGTGACATTGATCCAACACAATTTCAAGTTTAAGGATATGTTAGCTTCCCAGGAACTCCTGAGGTAGGGGATTATATTGGGTTTATGGATCCCCACAACACTAATTGAGTTTAGATATGTGGAAAACATTATGGATTTGGGTAGTGCCTCGAAGCGTGAGGTGATAAGTGACATGACTAATATGTGTCACAATCTAGAAGGGGCTATATAAGTGCTTTGTTAATTTGTTAAACCTTTGATGGGTTAAGATGGATTAATACTAGGTTTGGAGGGAGATAAATACGTATGTTCCCAAGAGATGTTTTTGTGCTTGGAATTGGGTTGGTAGGACATTCGATTATGTGTTTGTCTAAAATTTCCTTAACGAAGTGTAGAATGGTGACTCAGTTTTACAACATCTCATCAACTCCTTCGCCTAATGATGTCCAGCTTCATAGTCAATGAAAGTAGGTAGAGGTCAATTAAAAATAACTTTGAATGACATCATTTTAATGGTGAAATTCTAAGAGGAGTTGTAATTCCATTTGGCCACAGTAGATATTTAAGCCACTACTTGGGGTAATCCGAAACAAAACACTTCAAGTAGTCTCCTAAACACTTATTGAAGACTTCTGTCTAGCTGTTATTGTAGGGATGGTAAGCACTACTAGTAGAGAGGATGGTACCTACTATAATTGACTCATAAAAAAGGGGTTTTTTATCGGATACAATATTGGTTAGAACCTAATAAATGCATATGATGTCATGCACAAATATTTCAACTGCCATTTGCATTGTGAAATTTGGATGTAAAGCTGAGAAATGTGCATGTTTCGTTAATCAATCTATAATGAATATGATTGATGTATTTCTATATGATGAGGGGAGATGGGTAATAAAATCCATTAAAATGGATGCCTATATTTTGCTAGGTATCAAAAGTGGTTGAAGTAGACTTTGAGTGAGTGTATTGAAAGGTTGAACTTTTTAGCAAGTGAAACAACTAGAAATATAATTGCGTATAAATTATCGTAGCTAGGGCCAGTTGAAGATAGAAGCAATGCGGGTAAATGTACGTTGCATACCAATATATCTGCCTAAAGGAGAGTTGTCGAATTCCATTAGAATCACAAATTGGAAGGCTAAATCTGGGGGGAACCTATAACAACCTTTAAAGAATAGTAAGCTAGCTTGCATCGAAAGATCAACATTAGGATTGTCTTATAATTCTTTAAGAAATGTATTAGAGGAGGCGTGGTAAAAACAATCGAAATGTGTCCTATAATGCTAAGACTTGTTTGGAGGCCATTTGCAAGTTATGTAGGCTTATTGCTAGGAGACGAGAAAGTGCATTCGTTAGGCCAGTCTTTGCCCCTGACCTAAACACTATATTGAGGTCAAATCCTAAGATCTTAGCTAACTATTTTTATCATTCAGGTGTCTGCATTGTCTGGTAAAGAAGAGATCTTAAGCAATAGTGATCTGTTTATATTGTGAAATAGTGTCCTATAAGGTAGTGATGTCACTTTTTTACTGCCACTGTTATGATAGACATTTCTCATGCATATATCGAGGATGAGTTGAGTTGAGCAGAGAATTGCTTACTAGAATATGCTATTAGATGCCTTTGTGTCAACACTACACCGATCCCTGTTCTAGGAGCATCAATTTGGATAGTAAATGGTTTGGTGAAGTTAGGAAGTGCTAGGATTAGGGTTTTCATGAGAGTCGACTGAGGTGCTCAAAATGTCGAAGTGGCTTTGTTAGTCCAAACAAAAGCATTCTTTCTTAAGAATTGTGCTAAAAGAGCGACTATGTTGGCATAATTGGCCATAAAATGTTGATGACAACTATTGAGGCCCAAAAATCCTCTTAGACTTTTGATTGATTTTGGTATAGGCCATCATTGAATTGTGATGATATTGTTTTACTCAATTGCCACTCCTTACGCAAATATCTTATGCCCCAAATAGTTAAGCTCCTGATACCTACACTCACATTTTTTTCATTTTCACAAAGACAGAATTATCTTGCAATATGGCAAGAACTTGCTCGAGATGCACCAAGTGCGATTCCTATATTGGGTTATATACCATTATATTGTCAAAAAATGTGAGAATAAGCTTGTACAAGACATCTCTGAAGATTGAGTTTATTAAAACTTGAAATATGGAAAAGGTGTTTGAGAGATCAAAAGGCATGATGAGGAATTTGCAGTACCCTTCATGGGTTCAAAAAGGTTGTCTTCTTAATATTGACGGGGTGAATATGAACTTGGTGATATGTAACCCTCAATTCTAATTCGGAAAACACCTGAACACCTTTGAATTCATCCAATAATTCATCTACTGTTATAATCAGAAAGTATCGTGCATCATAACTGCATTGAGGGCTCTGTAGTCGACGCAGAAGCGCCATGGGTCATCCTTTTTCTTGATTAGCAATACTACAGATGAGTAAGTACGTGGAGAAATAATTTCTTAATTTATACCTTTTATAAATAGGGGTAGCAATATGGTTTGACATTCGCAAGTGGACTATTAGGAAGTAGAAGAATGTTGTGGTCTAAGGGGCGAGATAGTGGTAGTCTTTTGGGAGAGGTAAATATACTGTGAAATTTGTGGAGTAGGTTTTCTAGGTTTTGATGAAAGTTTCTGAATGCGTTGTCGAAATAAGGGAAAGAAATGGGGACGAAATACAGTCCAAAGTGAGTTAGAAATAATGGGTTATTAACTGGGTATGAGTGGATTGTTTTAGAGAGTTAGGTAGTATATAAGATATGTTGGGATGTTTGAGCCCACTTAGGCACGTGGGCTTGCCTTAGAAGTTACACTATATACAGAGGTTTTTGTAGTAAAAAAGAATTGGGCTTAGCTCAACAAGCCATTGAACACCCAATACAATGTCGAACCTATAAATAAGGAGGAGTAATAGATCTATCAAAAAATGTGACTTGATCCAGATTGAGAGGAACTTGCAGATATACACCAGCCTAACCCAAATAATCTCCGTTGCTAACTGTGACCTTCAGAAGGGGAGATGGTTGAACTGTGAGTCTGAGATGAGGAATGAGGCGTATTTGAATAAAGTTATCGGTGGAGTTGCCATCCACCAAGGCCACAACTGATCTTTCATTGATAGTGTCAAACAATTTTAGGTGGAGGGGGTAAATTGTCTTGTCAGAGCATGAGAAGAGATTTAGGGAGTATCTTTTGCAAGAGAAGGAGAAATTTCCTTTGCTTCCACAAGGTCAGGCCGACCTGGTTTTAGTAGGGAATTTGTTGACAAGTCCTTGCCATTATCCACCATCAGGTATAAGAATTAGGGCGCTTTGCATTTGTGTCCTGGCGTAAACCTCTCATTGCAATAAAAACAATGTCCTTTCTCTCACTGAGACAACATCTTTGTAGGAGCGAATATTTTAATGGATAATGAAGTGAATCACACGTGAGTACGATGATAATCAACACACAAGAAGGAGGGTTGAATTGTGTTATCTTTTTCCTTTAAACCCTTCTTTTGAACAAAACTTGTTCAGATCAGATTTACTATAACTTTTGTTCGTAAAAGATTCTTTGAAAAACTTGTTTATCTAGGAAATTAAAATCACAGTAATGTAATAGAGAGAGTTAAGAGA
>JANKOE010000002.1:9898919-9913560 GCA_026284465.1 Erythroxylum citrifolium | reverse complement strand
CGTCTGCTTTTTGCTTTGTCTGTTTTCTTCTTCGCATAAGCTTTCGTCTGCTTTTCGTAAAGCTTCCGTCTGCTTTTCTACTAGGCTTCCGTCTACTTTTTCTTCGCGTAGCTTTTGTCTGCTTTTTCTACTAGACTTCCGTCTGCTTTTTCTTGGCATAACTCTGTCTGCTTTTTCTACTAGACTTCCGTCTGCTTTTTCTTTCGTCTAGCTTTGCATAAAGCTTCCATCAGTTTTCTGCTTCGTCTAGATTTCCATCTGCTTTTCATAATGACTGAATTCTTCTTCATCTGAATTCTTCCATCTAGTTTCTGCTTTGTTTGAATTTCTTTCGTCTGTTTTCTGCTTCGTCTGATTTTCATTAATGTGTATTTCGTCTACTTTTCATTTTGTCATCAAAATCATTCAATACGTAAAGTCAATTTTGACTTAACAGATAAGTCAAGGATTAGGGTAACGTCTTAGGCATAGTTTTGAAGGGAGTTTACGTTAGTAGGGCTACAAATGACATCTGGTTAAAGAAGCTATAAGATCGATCAATTTGAAAGGAGAGGATTTGGAATCCCAGATTTTATCCTCAAATAGTTTAACTTGCCAACTGCCTCGTGTAATGTAAAGCTTACAAAAGGAAACAAACGAGCCCAACTTTTACTAATCAAATTAACCCTAGGAATATCAATTTTGGTTCGACCCGCCTGGTCCAACCTGATTTTAATTTTTTTTAAATATAGTGCCCATTGACATCCCTACCTAGCCCATAAAATAATTAAATAGAGGGGTATAAATAGAATTCAGCGGTTGCAAAATTGAACACCCAACAAAAAAATGTTGTTTTCTTCTTTTTTCCTTTCCATTTTTCTAGTTAGTAAATGTTTAGATACACTATCTTTCTTTTGTATATGAAACTTTTCTAATGTATTCCCTCTTTTTTTTTAACAAATTGTAAGGAAATTGTGGAGGTTAAGAACCTCAAAATCCATTGGGTATAGACTCCATGTAGGTAAAAAAAATGTCAACAATAATTTTATACCTTTTAATGTGAGTTTTAGTCATCCTACACTAGTTTATAGTTGGAATATATATTGTGATTGTTTGGGACAATAAATTGAATCCATGAGGAAAAACAAACGGAGAAAAAGTGGCTGAAAAAAATGAGAAAAAAAGGTGAGATAGGAGAAAAAGAGAGCTTGAAGAAGAAAGCAATTTAGGAAAATTTGAGTTGTATTAAGAGGTAAAATAGGAAATGTAAATATTTAAAGGTAAAATTGGAATTTAATCGCAAGAAGAGTATTTTTACATTAATAAAAATAAATGAGGGTAAAATATGATTTTT
This sequence comes from Erythroxylum citrifolium, assembly GCA_026284465.1. NCBI lineage: Eukaryota > Viridiplantae > Streptophyta > Magnoliopsida > Malpighiales > Erythroxylaceae > Erythroxylum > Erythroxylum citrifolium. Next base: position 9,912,227 of record JANKOE010000002.1, on the reverse strand, counting down.
AATAGCTAAGGATATTTTAGTAATTAAGGTGGTTAGGTTAAGTAAGGATTTTTATAATTAATAATAAAGTAGAAAAGTGAATAATGTTGGATAATTAAGTGTAACTGAGTTGAAAATTTTTCTTTAAATTAGTCTCGTAGAATTTTGTAATGTCTAGGTCCAAAGGTTAGGTTAATGAGTAAATTGGACTATCAATTAGTTGAGTCTGAAATTTAGGTAATGATAACCTTAGACTGTACTCTTAGAATAGTGCAGAGTTCTTGAAACTTTGAATTTTTTATTAATAAATTATTTTATAGCGAATTATATTTTGAGTTAGTCATTAATTAAATTAATGATTAGTAGTTATATATATGGATTTCTAAAATAAATGAATTATGTTTTTTAATTTCACATATTTTAGTATTGTATATATTTTTTAATCACTTGACTAATTTCTACATATATATATATATGTATAACTTTATATATATATATATAACTTTATAACTTATTATATATATATAATAAAGTTTATAAATTTATATATATATATAAAGTTATTTTATTTTAAGGATACGGTTAGTTACTTTTAATAAGTAGGCAGCTTACCCTTGCAGCTATTTTTTTAGAAGAAAGTGAGATTGCTGATAACCTCAGTGCAAGTGATCAACAGAGTAGAGTTTATGTGGAGCCTACAAATTAAATTGAGTATATTTGTTTTATTTTTATATATTTTTTAATGTGACAGTTTGGATTGTGTGTTTGTATAAAATACTTTGTGACTAATGAACATCCCTTTTTTGAAACTAATGAGAATTTTGGTAATTAATGTTATGCTTTGGGAACAATTTGGATAATTGTGGTATAAGAGTATTTAGAACGTCACATGTAATGTTTGTAGTTTGTGCAAAAGGATTTATTGATGGATGTCCTCCCTTATTCCATAGATAAAGTAGTTAAGGAGATTAGAGATGAAAAGGCCCTGAATGCGAGTGGAAACTGTCTTGAATTCTCCATATAGGTAGCAACAAAGGTTGTCCATTTAAGCTTATGGAGCTAAGGTTCATGGTTGACAAAGGAAGAAGGGCCAATTCAGAGCTCCAATTGATAAGTACAAGCTTCCTAAGTAGAGAGTAGGGAAGTAGTGTGCATTTAATGATACCATTGTAAAGTAGGCCTCATCGTGTAAAAAGACGCGACAGTAAGCTTCTAAACAAGAGGAATGTGATGATAAGTGAAGAAATGCTCAATTTGGAATAACCAACCCAAAATATTATCTCTTAAGAAGTAGGGAGTTTCCAATTTTAGAGTGTTATTTGGTATGTAATGTAGGCATCCCACAATGGTGTGAATGAGCAGGTGAGAGGTTGACAAAGTAAGAGAGGAGGTAGATCCAATGGCTTTTCCATTTTGGTCAATTTGATCATTGTATCAACCATGACAGTCAGTTAAACCCTAAGGCGCAAGTAAGTTGGTAAGGGGCTATTTTGGCTTAAGTGAGATCGCGGGTTCAAATCGTCCTTATGTATGCAGCCATTTAAAACTTGAGGCTAAGGCTTTATCTCCCGCAAGGGACCTACCCGACTCAAGCGGGGATTAATCTAAATATGGATGGTTTAAAGGTGCCTTCCTATAGTTGGGACCCTCCTAGAACACTTTGTGGGAAACAAAAAAAAAACCATGACAATCAGTTAAGAAGATAGAGATTGTGATCAAAATGCTACTGGTCATATTTTATAAAGAAAGTTGATTTTGGAGATGATAGAGGTATATTGGGCAAATTGGTCAACAATCTTGGATAATTATTTTTCGATTAACTTGGATCTAATTATCATTCCTTCAACTTAGTGACGTTAATGGCCTGGCTCTGGACCGATTGGATGGCCCGCAGGTCGGACTGACTCATTCTAACTTTTTTAAAAAAATTATAAAATGACATCGTTTTGTTGTTCTAGACCGGCCCATCTTTTTTTTAAAAAAAATTTTTATAAAACGACACCATTTTTGTTATTCTGATCTGGCCACGGCCTAGCCCAACCAACCCAGGCTAAAATCGGGCCGAGCTAAAATTGTCATCCTTACTTTAGCCATTTCTCTCTCAATGAAAGCATCAAAATGACAGATTCAAATTGAATGTTGGTGTTAAACAAGTACGTTGTTAATGCTACTCTGTTAGCGACCAACTACAAAATGGATATGTAAGTCCAGATGAAAGCTTCCAGGCGTGATATTTGAATTTGAAACTGTTTATTTGTTATGGAGCCTCACATCACAAGGTCCAATTCCAAAACTATTGCCAAGTCATTGACACTTGCCACCATACGGATACTCTTTCCCCACTCTCCTCCACGTGTAAGCAAATACTGAAAGCGCTCACTCTTGAACCTCGAGTACACAATAAATCCAAAACTCTCTTTCAAGCATTTCATCGATCACTTAAGTGGTGATTCAAGATATCACGTCTAGTTTACATACAATGCAGAACATCTGGCTTTCTCCAAGCTCTTGATTGCCTCACTTCTCATGTCCCCTTTCCTGATACTTCTCGTGGAAGTAAGACTGCTTATTTTCTACACAGCCTCACGTTACAAGATCCAATCGCCTCATTTGACAAAGAATAGTCTGAAACTTTGGATCTGTTTAAGTTTGACGTCGTCTTCACGTGATCAGGCTTAACATAAAAATTTGAGACTGATTATTCAACTACACGAGGCCTTGATTTACCTCCCGGCCGGCGGTTTAGGCTTCGCTGGCTTTTTACACAACCCGAATATTTCTTGTATCAAAGATATGTGACGAACCAGCACAAGCTTCCACGCCAAAACCCCCCTGTGTTACCATAAACCAAACACACATTAAAATTACTAAAAGACCAAGGGACAAACTCGGAGACACAGGGAGAGATACAAATGGATAAGAAGGCGACAGGAACCCATAAATTTGGGTTTCACCAATTAGAAATTATCTCCGACGCGCTTGATGAAGAAGAAGAAAGAAAGCCGAAGAAAATCTGAGCCGGTGACAGCCTTGGACGACGACACCGCATAAGTCAAAATGGATCTTCAATTAAAAGGCCCAGACAATTGGGCCCTAAGTAAAAAATTCCAATCTTATGTGTATAGATTTTTAAAATATAACTGAATCTAACCGCCATCACGTCCATTGGGTGTTCACTCGTCACATTCGAGCGCTACGTGTACTCTACTTGCTCCAGTGGCTCTCTCCGCCAAACCGGCACATAGTCCAGAATCAGCTTCCCAAACACGCGGCATGTCCATTTCACACGCGTCTCCATTTACATATTTATATTAGGCATAATCAGTATATATGGTAATCTCCATTACAGGCTACAGCCAGAGCATTTAGTAAGGTTTCGTATTTCGTCTAATTTTGATGGAAGCCAACGGCAACGCAGGGAGAGTTCGTTATTTGAGGTGTAGGTGTAGCTTCTTCAGGAAATGTTGCCGCTGCTTTTGTTGCTGTTACACCTTTCCTTAAACTCTTTGTTGTTTGTTTAAATCCAATAAGGGTTTTGGTCTTATGGGTTTGGCACGATCCCAATCGGGCTTCTCTCTCGGTTTCAACTCGCATGATACATCGCCGGGTCCGATTCCCTTGCAATTACTCAACGACGAGAAGGAGAACGTTACGATAGAGAACGACGATGACGACGGTCAAAACGAAGGCCACCAACAGTTCAGCTTTTTGGGACACCAGCTTTGTTTGAAGAGGAAAAGAGATGGCCAAAGGTCGTTGTGTCCACCGAACTCTCCGAATGGGGCTGCTGTTCAAGTGGGTCTCGACTCTCGACAAGCCACGGTTGGTGGGTGGGGTAACCAGGCGCTTCCTGTTGCTGATCCAGAAGTTTATGAAATGATGGAGAAAGAGAAGGAAAGACAGTTCAAAGGAATTGGGCTGATAGCTTCCGAGAATTTTGTCTGCAGAGCGGTTATGGAAGCTTTAGGCAGTCGCTTAACGAATAAGTACTCTGAAGGATATCCCAGTGCCAGGTGTTATACTGGTAATCAATTCATTGACCAAATCGAGTCACTCTGTTGCAATCGCGCGCTGGCAGCTTTTGGGCTTGATTCTGATAAATGGGGAGTGAATGTGCAGCCATATTCATGTAGCTCGGCGAACTTTGCGGTATATACTGGACTTTTCTTGCCGGGGGATCGGATTATGGGGCTTGATTCTCCTTCAGGGGGGCATTTGAGTCATGGGTATTATATTCCAGGAGGGAAAAAGGTGTCTGCTTCCTCCATTTTTTTTGAGAGTTTGCCTTACAGAGTGGATCCTCAAACTGGGTATATTGATTATGATAAGATGGAGGAGAAAGCAGTGGACTTTAGGCCAAAGATACTTATTTGTGGAGGGAGTTCGTACCCTAGGCAGTGGGATTATGCAAGGTTCAGAAAAGTTGCTGATAAGATTGCTGCTGTTTTAATGTGTGACATGGCTCATATTAGTGGTCTTGTGGCCGCTAAGGTTTGTGATGAACTTAACTTGAATTTGCTTTTGGAAGACTTTTAACTGCGTGGTATATTTAAATTTCTCAGAAAATTTTTAATGCTCTGAATTCTAGGATCCTAGGTATCCTGAAATTGTTTGTGGATTACGGAAAATGTTAAGTTACGTTCTGGTGGTTGTGATAAGTGAAGTAGGTTTTGGCTGCTTAGTGCATGTTTTGTCGTTGGTTAACGGTTTGAGAGATTAGCTTGTAGTTTATATTTAAACCAATTTTAAATGATAAATTTGGACCCTAGAAATATCCCACTGAGCATGATATAGTTGGATGGATGAACTCTCTAGGCTCATTTACGCCCCCCATGTTCTTTTCTTATCACTTGATGTTTGTCTATGATGATTTGTTTTCCTTTCCAAATTTTCACATTCTTGGTGCTTATCTATCGGATTCTATGTTCTTAAGAACAAAGAATGCTTCTTCCATCGGTTTCTAGAACCTGAACTAACATAATTCTTGAATTGATTGTTTGTCTAATTCTTTTCATAAAATGAATGTAACAAATAGTCATAAACAGGTTTTGACATTTATGACAAAATTATGTTGCGACTTCATGAAAGTAATTCAGGAAGATGGTTCAACCAATGATGGATGTGTTGACCGAATTTCCATAAGTGCCAACTATGTTGAAGTTCCTGGAGAGCTGTTCTTCCCTTTAAAGACTTGGTGCATTAACTGGGTTTACATCATATTGTTTGTAGCTAAGTTTGAAAGTGACTGAGTCTTTGGCTATGATTTTTTAATCTTGTATTAGGAAAACTAAATAATCAATTTGAAGCTGACGAACTTATGGGCCAAAGCAGTTGTGGTTGTTCTTTATTCACAGTCTTGCAACACTTATTTAGATTTAGAACTTTTAAGTATTGTTTTGATTGAAGTGATTTGCTTCTTTTTGTTATTGTATTTGAGATTGAGCTGTTCTAAACAGTTCATGATGATAAAGTAAACTAGTTTTTCTTTCCATCTTCCCTATTTCTGTATATGTGTCACGAGTTGATGACAACAAATTTTTATATTACTTGATATTTATTATACCTTCTTAATTCATATTGTTTGGATCATATTTTGTGCAGGAATCTGCTAATCCTTTTGACTTTTGTGATATAGTTACCTCAACAACTCACAAAAGTCTCCGGGGTCCCAGAGGAGGAATCATTTTCTACAGGAAAGGCCCAAAGTCAAGGCCGCCAGACATGCTTCTTAGTCTTAGTGATGGTAATGGCCATTATGATTTCGAGGAAAGGATAAACTTTGCAATCCATCCATTACTACAAGGAGGTCCTCACAATCATCACATTGCTGCTCTTGCCATAGCCTTAAAGCAATTGGCTTCTCCAGATTACAAGGCATATATGAAACAGGTAAAGAGAAATGCTCAAGCATTAGCTGCTGCTTTGCTGAGAAGGAAATGCAGATTGGTGACGGGTGGTACTGACAATCATTTGCTAGTTTGGGATATAACTTCTTTAGGGTTAACAGGTACAGTTTGACATCCTATCTCTGAATAAATATATCGGAGAATGAGTGATTGTTTATTTATTGGATCTGTAGTATTTCTGCCTCCGCTGTCTGCTATTTTGTTTTCTTTGACATGAATATGCATTTCATTTTCTATTTCTATTTCTATTTCCTTGATGGGCTATGGAACATGTTCTGAAGTTACTGAAACAATACTTGTATGGTCACTCTGAAGTGTGAAGTTTCTGTGAATTTCAGAGACATCATAGGTTTGGAAGTTAATGAAGCAGTATTTTTAGCATGTGACGCTTTGCATCGTATCATTAGTCTTCATTACTAGGTTGTATAGCTAGATGTTACAGTAGTTTGTGGCTGTGCTTTTTTGGTAGTATTTTGAGCTTTCTTATTGAAATAAGTTTGATTTCAGCTGTCTGAGTTCTCTACCTGAATTCGGCAGACCTGAATTTATGGTGCAACCCTCACATTTCGATCTCCTTTTTGGTTGGTGGATTTTATTGCGAATCAATTGGTAGACAATGTTGGATTTCATGAGTGCACTTTTTATTTCTTCCATTGAGTTTATCAATTTAAACTGCACAGATGTGGTTAGTTGCTCTTTTCTCTAGCTGCTTGTGTTAATGGCATTGATTGTCTAATTCAAGATATATTCCAATGACCAAATAATCAATTCAATAATCACATTCTCCTGTTGTGCACTTCCAACCTCTCCAAGTTAAATGATTGTTTTCGCTGCTTTACTATAGTATTAGATTAATTCAATGTACACTTGGTATAATATGTTATTGGTCCAAACAAGGAAATTGCTCAGACCAAATGCTGATTGTTTAAATTATCGAATTTACTTAGTACTCAAATCTAAAAGCCAATATTTTCTATTTAGCGACACTTATTTTCAGTTTAAATGATGTACTACTTATTCAGTCTGATTTTTTATCTACGTTTGTGTTTGAATTCATTTTCTGGTTAAATGAGTATTGAAATACAAGGAGCAAATAATATTGCTGTATCTATTAAGTTTTGGCGTTAAGTTGCTTGTAGGACATTTTTATAGAGACAGATGATTGAATCCTTTTCTCCCATCTACTTCACTTTTTGAGTTGTTATATAGATGGGTTTTAACCCTTTGATGTGATATTATTCTCACTGTTGTAAAATGATGACTTTTGGAGCAGCAAACATCTACCTTTATGGTTTATATCGGGGATTGCGAATGGTGATTTCACAATTAAGAGTTGTTAATTAGAGTTGTGGTTGAAAAAGTTGAAAATAGCACGATTGTATGGTCAGTTTCCTTGTGCTTGCTCTAACATTGCATTTGTGTTATTCTCTTTAGGCAAAAACTATGAGAAAGTATGTGAAATGTGCCACATCACCCTCAATAAAAGTACTGTCTTTGGAGACAATGGGGCTATATGTCGTGGAGGAGTCAGAATTGGTGAGTCCAGACACTGTAATTTTACATCTCTACAACTAGTCCTTGCACATTTCGATTTATGTCTACTAAGTGGATGTTGTAAATATTTTTGGATTCCTGAAACAAACTTGTACCTAATTCAAAGTGGAGTATATTTTTAGCTTGTGGCCACGGTACCTTGACTGACGCTTTTATTGAATATCTCTTTCCTCCCGAACTCCAAGCTATGGTTGTTCTTTTGTAGTAACCAATTCTATTCTGTGTTGTTGACATATTCTTTTTCAGTCTCCTGTAAGTTCGTTTTTCTTTTCTTTTTCAGGCACTCCTGCCATGACATCAAGAGGTTGTTTGGACGCTGATTTCGAGACAATTGCAGACTTCCTTCTTTAGGGCAGCTCAGATAACGAGTGTTGTGCAGAGGGAACATGGAAAACTCGATAAAGATTATCTCAAGTGTCTACAGAACGATAAAGATATTATTGAGCTGCGAAACCGGGTAGAAACATTTGCTTCTCAGTTTGCTATGCCGGGATTTGACATTTGAACTTGTAGGAAGTAACTTGCATACTTTTATAGGTTATTTTCTCACTTCCTCAGTTCTTTGATGAAGTAGAGTTTCTGCGAAGTAAGCCTCGTTGCCCCCATACCCTTGTTCATTTGTACATGTGAATTGTTTGGATCTGTTGCCAAAGGTTGATAGTCTCAATTCCTTAAACGTGTCTTGTATATATATTTGAAAACTAGATGAACTATTTATAAGCGTGAGGGCTCTGTTAAATTTCTGTGTCGATCTTTTGATGAGGCGTGATGCTCATTCCCATTTGTGTGGATACTTAAATCTACTTTGGAAGAATACCCGTGTTTGTGTTTCCACGATTATGACAGTGAAGCAGGTTTTGTGCCTCGCAAGTTGTTGTGTGGTATCCGATTGCATTAAGCTTTTTGTCCTCTTTCGTTGTTGAGAGCAATATGAGGTTGGGAGTTTGTTTGTAGCTGATTTTGTTGTTAGAATTTGTTGTTGGGGAATGGGAGGACATGATTGCGGGTTATAATAATTAAAGACTGGTTATGGCGGTTTAAAGGGCAATCATCATTTTTTACAGGAAGGAAGCAGCCCACAGCTTTACTTTTGTTTCAGCCAAACATTTAACCTTTTACTGCCAAGAAAATGTTTTCCTCTGCTCGACTTTATCGTTTCCATCCGGAGTTTTGTCGGTACGTCTTCTTCCTGTATTTGTGTCCGTCCACGTTATATTATTATTATTATTATTTTCTTTTGGACAAACAAATCATAATTTTTATATGGAACCCTTGAGGGGAGGCAAGGCATGAATTTCTGGCAAGGGACAAAAAGCATGAGATACGGTTAGAAAGTGACCCTCCCAGATTTCCTGTATTTTTATAGTTTCCTAAGGCTAAGGGAAGAGGAATAGCCTCAACATAAACCATTTTTATAAATTATCAGTAGACAGAGGAAGGAAACAGATGTTATCTCTTAATCATCAACCCCATTGCTTTCACAAGTGAAACCGAATCAGACAAATCCCTTTCTTCCCAAGTCCAGTACAAAGAGCGCAGAGAGTCTGCTGCTTTTCAACATTAAAGTTGAAACCCAGGAATCTCACAGTGCCTCTCCCCTACTCCTAAGCTTAAAAGCTCCCCTCTTTTTCATCATTATTCACCAACTAGAATGATTAAGCCATTTTCACTACAACCACTGCAGACAAAAGAAAACATTACAAGAGGAAATTTCAAAAAATGCAATAAAAAATACAAACTAATATGATTGAAATCCCTAATGTTCCCTTGAGATAATATGATAAGAAGCTTCCTTTCTTTTTAAGTCCATTATAACTAATCATGATCTAACAAACAAGAAGCTGTTGTTTGTTTCATGTTAATGGAAATCAGAGTAGCAGCTTGGTCTTTCGCCATTATCTCAAACCTTCCACCATTTTCTTAAGCTCTTTCCATTCCAAATCACTTTGTCTACGGTCTTTTCTTTCCAGTCAAGGTGTCTTCTTCCTTCCCTGTTGTTTCATCCCAAAGTTCTTAACTAAAGTAACTGTAAATAGATAAACCACAGGAGGGGGAAGAAAAGAAAAGATTAAAAGGAACAGTAAAAATATTTAAAAATAATTTTTTTAAAGGGTAAATTTTAGAGAGAAGGGTTTTAGGGGTACAACAACTCCAACAACTGCTCTACTTCTTCTATGTTTCTTTTTTTTTTGTTTCCCCCAATTTCAACCAGTTCTGTTACTCATGTCTCTCTCTTTTTTTAATTTTATCTATGACTGCAAAAGTCTAAAAGCTTCTTCCTTCCTTCAACTATCTCATCAAAGAAATCATCAAGCTGTCCAACGATATTCTCAACTCCGGATCTCAACACCCCAAAACAGCCTCTCAAGTTCTCTACCCTTTCTCTTATCTCTTCCTCTATTTCCCAATCCACCACCATCCCTTGGCCACATCTACTCTCCAACTCTGCTCTGAGCTCCTCCATAGCCATCTTGGACCTCATAAACTCAAAAAGTAGAATTCCTGGTCTCCCATTTATCTGGTTTATCTCTGCTGCCACTCTCTGCTGCAATCTCGCTGTTGAGATCATGAAAGCTGATCCGAAGACCAAACATCCTTCGTACCCTCGTAAAAAACTGGATTCTGGCCAACAATACACCAGCCCATATAGCAAGATCATTAGAAGCAAAGAGCTAACATTTCTCATTGCATATAGAACCCCTCTAAAACCATTGAATCCGTTGAGCTTCGATTCAATCCCAACCTTCTCGTCAAAACGCAAGGACAGAGGTTGGATTCTTGTCTCCATTAAGGCTCTATTCTCCTCTTCCAATCCCACGGCCTCTCTTCGACACCCAGAAATTGCCCGAATTACCTGTTTCAAGATGCAAACTTTTTATGTGAAAAAACTTTTAACTTTAAAATACCAGTTTGTTTTTATAAGAAGTAGAATCAATAACAGATTTTGGAGTGGGATCATTTCAGATGAACCTGGCGAGAGAGCTGAGGATTAAGATGACGATGATTGTCAAGAGTAGAAGTGATATTGAACCCAGCAGAGTAATAACTCTCCATGCCAGATATGCCTGATTTAAGAACATGACATGCCTCCCAAAGCTTGGAACTTTCGTCCATGTATTCATCGAGCCACTTTTCACCAACAGGCAAATGGAGTTTCTGGACGAGCAAGGTCAACTGAGAGTGGAAAGATCTTAGCAAAGAAAGTACCCTTTGGAGGAATTGGATTGACATGAAATTATTGGAAAGATAAACTCTTTCAAGATCATCAATTCCTCCGGTTAGAAAGGAGTAGAAACCATTAACAGAGTTTGTAGAAGAAGGATCCATCGTGAAGGGAGAGACTGTCTGCAGAGGCTTAAAACTAAAGCCCCAATAAAAAGTAAAAAGAAAACGGAGGAGAAGAGATGGTAATGCAAAGAACGAAGAAGGGTGAGGTAGAGAAAAGATTACAAAGATGGAGAGGGTATTTAAATCGAGAGAAAGTGAAAGCATAAAAGGAGAGAGGAAGAATGGAAGAGAAGGAATATCTTAGAAGCTCAGGTTTCTAAGGTTGAAAAGGATTGTTGGGAGCAATGATGGGTGTTTCCTATAGAGGGGAAAGGATGATTGGTTATATGCCATTTTCATTGTTTAATGGGCAGAAACGAAGAGAACAGGAGAAAAACGAAAAAAGAGTTCCAAAATTAAGTAACCAAAAAGGAATACAAGTAAAGTTGCAAAGAGAAAGGGGATGGGAAAAGATTGGCCAAAGACTCTATAAGAATGAATTTTCCATCAGTTGCTTTCCCATTTCTTCATCTTTGCCTTGGTGCCCCCTTTCTAGTCCCTATTAAGCTTTACCCTAATCACTATATGTGATTAATTATGTGCATGTTTTTTGTGTTCAGAGAGTGAAAGGTGCAAGTGGATAGGGCTTAATATTGTTAATATATAGTAGTTGGCAACTTCCATGATGATGGAGGGGAAGTTTATTGGGGTGGTGTGAAGTTTGACTGAGTTGTTGACTCAGATTCTGCTTCAAATTCTTCTTCCTTCTATCCTTTCCTTTCATATCGATTACAGCTTTAGTCCTTCTCCTTCCTTTTGGATTTTAGTGCTATCCTTGGCTTATTCTCTTCCTCGAGCAACTGACTTCTGCCCCTCTACTTCCATTCCTTTCTATTGAAGTTTGGGGTCTTATTTTTCCTAGATAGGATACATATTTCTTGTTTTGTTCATCTTCTTAGGAATGGGTGAACTGTAATGATGAGTTTGTATCCAAAATATAGTCTTTTTAGGCTTCATAGTTTTTGTCTAATTTTACTTTTATCTCAAGACAAATTGGATGATATGATGCATCTACAGCTTCCATTGCTCCTTTTGTGTATACTCCACTAATTTGCTCCATCCAACCCATTCATTTCAGAAGAGCTTAGGACCCATCTGACGGCGAATCCAAAAGGGCAGAAAGATTTCATCACCTAGCTTATCCATTATTTGCTCATTTTATATTCTATGTATCCCCTTTTATTTTATTTTTGCATTTGACCAAATAGCTTACCAATGATTAGAGCGGACTAATAAACTAAGAAAATGGAATTTTAATTTTTTTTTATGGGCAGCACTCTTGCTTTACTCTCCTATTAGGCCCATTTATGAAACACCCAATTGTGGGGGACCATGAAATCTTACTTGGTAACACTTCCATGGAACTTTGTCATGAAAGACTGCTCGTGGGTTTTTGGAGAACGGGACATCTCAAGAGAATGTTGGTTTTTGTTTTTTATTTTCTCAAGATTTTCATTGGAAAGCGAGGAGGGAGCATTCTTTAAGGGCACTGATTTGGCCACCCATTATCTTTAATCTAGGCAGCACCACACTTAATCATCATGTATCATAATCTTATCTTTAGCATGAATAATCGTATCGTATGTATACTTTGGGGTTTGAGCTGTACTTGATTCGGGCAATATGCCAGATACATACATCCTCTACGACCCTAGCAACGGATAATCAGTCACCCCACGGTATCAACTTGATTAATCAGGGGGGTGATACCAAACTTACCAATTCCAACGTCACGACCAAGAAGACCTGATGACCACACTGAACCTTACAATTGAAGTATAGCCTCTGCAACAAAGAATGGAAAATCCCAGCTCTTCAATTATACTCTTAAGACGCCAAAACATCCCACCTCAATGCAGAGGAACTTCCTTTATCTGTGAAGCAAACAAAAGTGCTTGTTGAACTCCGAATATTTTCAAGCAATATTAGGCTAGCTGCGGGTGGGTGGATGAGGTTAAGACTTGCTTGGTTATCTATAGCAATGGAGTTGCAATTCTAGAAAAAAAGGAACACACAGTACATCAGTATGGTCAATAAAGTCTGCCGTTAGAGCCACCGGAAAAATAAACATATTGAATGGTTGAGTTTTGCCGGCGGCAATGATCCCTTTAAGATTCATCAAATTGCCGATCCTTACTAGGATAGGAAAGAAGGGATAATCTCGTTGAAATATAATAATAGGAGTGTGTTCCATATTAGAAAAAAAGAGAAAAGAAGACCAACATATAAGTCTGATGGACTACTTCACTTATCACCAATTAATTTTAAGATAGATCCTCACTTAAACTTGTATGTGATCTAACTTTTTTTCTCATGTGAACCTATAGGCTCATTATAAATTCAACATGGTATCAGAACAGGTTGCTCTTATGTTAATCGTTAACACCTCGAAATGATAGATTATGTTACGTGTTAGATGAGGGTGTGTTGAAATATAATAGTGAGAGTTTGTCCCACATTGGAGAAAGAGATGAAAGAAGACCAACATATAAATTTAGTGGGCTACTCCACCTATCACCAATTGGTTTTAAGATGTAACCTC